>CAKOAT010450709.1:41141-59923 GCA_932364175.1 Eruca vesicaria subsp. sativa | reverse complement strand
AGAAGGATACCCCAAATGTTCTTATGGTACAAGGGGGTAACAAGTTTAAGAAACAAGGTAAGAACAAAGGAAAGGGTAAGCCAGGCTGGACTGCGAATTCAAGCAAGCTTGATCCTTCTCCTAAGTTTAAGCCTGGTCCTTCTAATGTTGATAAGTGCCATTATTGTAATGGTTCTGGACATTGGAAAAGAAACTGCGAAAAATACTTGGAAGATCTGAAAAAGAAGAAGATTTCTGAAACGTCATCTTCAGGTATTTATGTTATAAAAGTAAATGTTACTATTTCTGATTCTATTTCTTTGGTATTTGATACCAGTTGTGGTACTCATATTTGTGGAAATATGCAGGGCCTAAAGAACAATAGAGTCTTGGAGAAAGGACAAGTGAACCTTCGCGTGGAAAATGAAGCAAGAGTTGCTCCATTAGTTGTAGGAATTTTTCATTTGTTTTTGTCTTCTTGCATGGTTTTGGAAACTAAGAATTGCTACTATGTACCTGCTTTAAGCATAATATTATTCAATTATTTGGATTTGAAAGAATTTCATATTTTTGATTAAAAGACAAGTGTTGTTTATTTGATCATTGTGATTTCTTTTTTAGTAGAGGTCTATTAAAGAATGGACTTTATATTCTAAGCCAAAGCGTGCATGTTTATAACATTAATACCAAAAGTTTCAAGTCTTATGACTCAAATCAAGTTTTTCTTTAACATTGTCGTTTGGACCACATAAATGAGAAGCACATCAAAACTTTCATGGTGATGGACTTTTGAGCTCATTTGATTATGAATCATTTGAGAAATGTGAATCTTGATTATTGGGTAAAATGACTAAGGCCTTTCTTACTGGACATAGTAAAAGAGATAAAAGACTTGTTGGAACTTATACATACTGATGTATGTGGACCAATGAGTATAAATGTTAAAGGAAACTATCAGTACTTCATGGTTATGTTTATCTAGAAACATAAATCTGAATCTTTTGAAAAGTTCAAAGATTTTCAAGATAAAGTACAAAATAAACTTGATAAGAAATTTAAAGCTCTTCGATCCGNTCTTGGAATAAGAATCTATAAAGATAGATTAAGTCTGTTGAATTATGTAAAGCTACTTATATCGATAAGGTCTTGCATATATTCAAAATGCGTGATTCCAAGAAGGGCTTCTTGCCAATATCTCATGGCATAACTCTTAGCAAGAATCAGTGTCCTTCAAAACATGATGAGCGAGAGCGGATGAGCAGAATCCCATATGTTTTGGATATAGGATCTATCATGTATGCCATGACGAGTCGATACCAATCTGTTCCAGGTGAAAGTCACTGGACAATAGTCAAGACTATCCTCAAGTATTTAAGAAATACTGAAGATAAATTCTTGATCTATGGAAGAAGTGATGAACTTGTTGTGAGTGGTTACACTAATTCCAGCTTTCAGACGGAAAAAGATGGTTTCCGATCACAGTCTGGTTTCATCTTTTGTCTTAATGCAAGAGCATTGAGCTGGAAAGGTTCCAAGAAAAGTACCGTAGAAGAGTCTCAACGGATGCAAATGTTGCTGATCCATTGACCAAGCCTCTTCCATAGCCTAAGAATGAGAGTCATGCTGCAGTTGTGGTCATTAAGTATATTAAGATGTGATCTTGATTTTAGTGGGAGATTTTACGTTTATGATATGATGTTCATATTGACATACATTTGATTATGTATTCAAACTAATGAAATTGTTTCAGGTTTATTTTATTATTAGATAATTAAAATAAATGTCCCAAAATAATTTATATCATTCTTATAAGTCATCAAGTACGTGACTTGATCATGAAACCTTATAAGTGAAAGATGGTATAAATTATTGAGGTCCCTAGTCAAGGTTATTAACATGGGGCATTAATAACCGAGAATGACTAGTATGTGAGGTAATTGATGACTAAGTTTCATGGAGTCATTCAATATGATGTATTGAAGTCAATCACATGGATATGTGTTAGAGAACACATGATCGGGCTGACCCACTAATGAGAACTCTGCAAGATTGTTATATGAGTGTCATAAGAGTTTCTCATTACGACTATAGAGTATAGTCCTTAGACCTGAGTTCGTCATGCTTCTTTACTTGTGGATTAGTTCACTTTGACCTTGTCAAACGTCAGCCGTNTAGGTGTTCTATGAAGTTTGTAAGGAGCAGGGATGGAACAAGATGGGATTTGTCCCTCCCATATAACGGGAGATAAATATCTCAAGGCCTATCGAAGATTTGATACTGAAAAATGCATGGCCGTGCTCAAACGAGGTGAATGTCAGTCGTTTGTTTGATCAGTATAAATCAGAGTTCGATAAATGTGATCTAGCTTAATCAGGATGACACTAGCTCTTGCCTTATGTTGAGATCGAGATATAGAGACAAAGGGATTATGAGAATATATGATTCTAGTACAAGTGGGAGATTGTTGGGAATGTCCTAAAATCATTTGTACTTACTCTAGTAGAAGTCGTAACGTCGAGGTTCGACAATCGTATAAAATTAGGTGGTTATAATGTTTTGCTAGAAACCGCTTATAATCTATGAATTATGAATTCATTACTAATTTTATATGATCCTATAGGGTCACACACCTAAACAAACTAGATCAAATTATAATTAAGTTTAATTAGATTAAACTAATGTTAGAGTTAGTGGTGGATTTTATGTTTTTCTATTTATAAGATAAATAGAAACAATGTATATTGTATATGGATTAGGAATCCATCACGTAACATATCAAAAAAAAAAAGGCCCATTACTAATAATGATTATTAGGGCTAAGATATGTGTCGTGTGTACATGTATAAAAAGATACATATGATTTGGGAAATCGATATATGAAACAGCCACCATCTAAACCCTAATATACATAGACAAAAGGTTTGTCAAGCTTCAGAGATTTGATCTTGACGGCACTAGCATCCCGTTTCGATCTAGTTTGTGTGCGTGTGGATACCGATAGAGGCACGACGTTTGGAGTGCTAGGAATCTCGACTTGGTCTATTCATCTTTCCGCTGCAGAATAACCAGGTATATTCGAAGAACCTAAAGATCTAGATTATTTCAGTATTGGCATGAGATTCTAGGCAAATAGAATTCATAAGTTGATTTATAAAACGTTATAAACCGGTATGAATTCCTACACATTCCATTAGGCAACTTCCCTTCTCTATTAACTTGCAAACTACTTAAGCTCTCAAAGCTACACAACTTCACAATCCCTCTCACTTCCTCTTCTCCAACAAAACCACATCCCAAGAACTCAGCTATTCTCTTGATTGTATCTCCGGTCTCCTTCTTCAGCTCCTCATAAGTAACAAACAAGACCTTGTTCGGATTCTCGAGGCTCGCATACCAATACTTTAACACATGATCCCAAAAGGGTCCACCTATAAACTTCCCTTCACAAAACGCTTCAACCGCTTTTTCAATAGGATAATCAGCGGTTTCTTCAGGAGCAAGTTTCTTTCCAAAATGCCATAAGGACACAAACATGTCCTTAGGGTTCCTACAACAGTACACAATCTTACAAGAAGAGCTCTTAACAGACTCGGGTAAGGAAAGAAGCGGTATGTGCGTGTTCATGAGTCTTGGAGAGGGCAACTTGGAGAAATCAAAATCTGGAGATTCATAGTAAACTCCTTCCATGAATGGCACGAGAAGGTGCGGATTGGTAACAAGAACTCAAGAAGAGGATGATTACCACCAGCATAGACTGGAAACTTGTGTCGGTTAATGAGAGCAAAGACAAGAGCTTTTAATCAAGTGGTACCTGATTTAGGATTGGTTACGAGGATAATGTCGGAATCTTTGGCCTCGAAGTGTTTTTGACACACCAAGAGTCCTTGTAACAGAGCTTGTGTGTGTCAACGTCCTTGAAACTGATACAATTGGCTCACTAACAAACCTTTCTCGCTTGGAAAAGAAGAGATCAGATCTCTTGTTTCTTGTGTCAGATCTTCATCTCTCAAGTAATCATTAACAGCTGCTGATGATGATGAAGACATTGTTGAAGAGAATGGATCAATCTTGAAAAATGTTGGAAACGGTGAGATGTTTGCTTTATTTGCATTTTATGAGGGTAACGCTTGTGTGCTATATATAATATGAATGTTGTGTTGAGTATGAAGTTTACTCTACAAGTAATTAGCACAATACTGTACTTTGATGGAATAATAGTCAACATGCTTGAAGAGCACGTAGAAAGATATTTAAAGAAGAAAAAACAAGAGAGAAAGAATATCACGGTTCTACTATAATATAGTCAAAGATAAGCGTCAAAATATTTTAGGCAGATGTTTTAATCTTGTTTGTTGTCTTGTCGATGCACTGTGGGATAACTTGTGATGGGCCAAAATCTCATGGATTATGAAAGATCAGCTCAAAACTCAAATGAACCAAGACATGATCCAAAACAGAACAAGCCAGTTTGGTCCATCATCACAAGTTCACAACAATCCTAAATGAAAAAGCTCATTACATAGAACAAAGTTTTAATCTGATTCTTAGCAACTGAATCTAAGGGAAGAACCAATTAGTTTCTCTCTGTTGGGCTAAATCATTATGATAAACGAGATCAGGGATTTAGGCGTTGAATCTTTAAATTGAGAATGTTTTGATCCAAAACAAAAATAATTGATGAGGTTTTACATTAAAATCCCTTCACGTACATATCCTGCTTTTCAAGTAAAATATAGATACTGTAGAAAAGATCATTTTTTGTGTTAAATTTATTAGTTTCTAAATCCTAACAACAGCTCTCACACCACACACTTATGTTAATTTTAGTCTCATAGGTACAACATAATTTTTTGTTAACTTTTCTTTTTCTTTGTCCATTTAGGATTATGATAATACATATACATCTAAACAAAAATAAAAAATGAGGGCCCATAAAGTGAGGACCTATTCAAAAATTTCAAATGTGGTTCCATTTAAAAGTTTCAAATATATGTGTCCATGTCCGGCTCTATATCAAACACTATTAAAAGTAGCAAATGAAGCCATATTAGACTGCCATATCGATAGAAATATTCATCCAATGAGAGTGGTTAAAACAACCACGTCATTTTGGTTTGCACCTTACAAACCGGTTTCAATTTAGGTTCTGATCAAAATTCGGATATCACGGTTAAAACAGGTTTGGTCTTAAGTCGGCAAACCTAATCTGATTTCCAAACACTCCAGATCGTCTCTCACCTTTCGACTCCCTCCTCTGCGAGTACCTCTCTTCAGTTTCTCCCATTATTCTTACCCACTCTCTGTTTAATCAATATCTTTCTTCAATCCAATCAATCCTTCAGTTCTTACATTCAATGGATTCCACCCTTCATCTTCCTCTCCATCTTCGTATTTATAGATCTCCCCCTTACCATATGTTTCGATTGCACTTACTAGAGTCTCTACTCTCTCTCCAAACATTCCGATGGAATCCAAAGCGAATTCGTCACTCTCTACCGGCGAGAAGACCAACAAGAAGATTCTCTCATCCTCCGGGAGTGCTAAAAAAACGGGGATTTCTTCTGCTTCCTCCGCGGTTGTCCTAGGCAAGGCTTCTGTTTTGTCTTCCACTCCGGTGACACCAACAGCTGCTACGGCTCTCCAACCCCCCACTGCCGATCAAATGATTTCTGCTTCCTCCGCGGTTGTCCTCAAGCCTCACGGGAAGGCTCATGTTTCGTCTTCCACCCCAGTGACACCAACAGCTGCTCCGGCTCTCCAACCCCCCCCCCCTTGCAGATCAAGTTATGTTTTTTAGAGACATTACTCTTGGTCCACATGAAGCGTCTTTGAGGTTTCTCCTGATACACTTCTGGTAGGCTAGAAATCCGAGATCGAAAACCCTCATTGGACAGGAGATGCTCCTTATCGACGAAGAGGTACATCTAGGGCTCTTATTATTTCTAACTAATTCTTAATTGTTACTCGATTTGTATGATATTTAGCTAATCTATCATTTTAAATGAATTACAGGGGTCGGTTTTCCAAGGCTTTGTACCAGCTGGACGGGTTGGGACATATTGTCTGGTCGCGGGTTCTGTTTACAACTTGACAAACTTCTTTGGTTCCAGGAACAAAGAGATGTACCGGGTTGCTGATCATCAAGCAACGGTGACATTCTCATGGAATTTGATTGTTCCTCGAGAACCATCCTGTTCCCATTGATGAGGATAGGTTCAGGTTACATAGCGTGGAGGAGTTTGAGGAAAACTGTGACGCCAAGGTAGACCTCTATGGTAAGTTCCTAGATGTACCTCTTTTTACATATATAATTTTGAGTATTTACATTTAATATCTCCTACACCGATATATGTTAGCTAATTCAAGTTTTTATAATTTGTAAACAGCCAATAAGCATCTTACATAGTCGTCTAATATTTAGGGTGTTAAATTTAAATGTGTCTTGCCTTGATTTTCATATGTCAGATTTCCTAGGCCACATGAAGCTTGTGAACGAGAAGACGATCACTGAGCATACTGTACTTGATGAGTTTGACATTGGTGTAAAGCGACATCTTTGTGCTCATGTCCAGACACACGAGTAGGTTCACCCTTTTTTAAAGTGTTTCTTTCCAGTGTGTGTCGTCCTAAGCCACTGTGTTTAATCTTGTGCAGTGGTCCAGTTGTGAAGGTCTACTTATGGGACCAGGCTGCAGCCGATTTCTGCCAGTAATTCAATACCTCCGGAGTCAAACCAAGTGTCTTTCTGGTCACTACTCTGAACCCTAAACGACTTGGAGGTTAGTATTAGAGAGATTTAAATAATATTGTCATGAGAATAACATTAGACGCTTAGTTTTGGAGACTACTATTTGTGTTTATATAAAAATACAATTCTTTTTTACTCTAATATGAATAAGTTTAAGAAAGAATGAGATAATAGTTTACTGGAGACTATAACTATTTTAAAAAAAAATAATCAGAGCAATGAGTTACTAATAAAATATTGTCTTTGCGTTATGGATTTTCCAGTTTTATTGCTTCCTAATAGAATCTCAACTGATTGCATCCATTTTATTATTAGTAGCTGAATGTTTCCTTTTCATTTAAAGAAGTTTTGGGTGTTAATCAATTCACATGTATTGATCAGGAACACTTTGCCTCATTTCAATGGCATCATCACGAGTCTTTATGGACTCGGACGTCGGGCCTACAAGGGACTATCTAGAGTGGTATGCAACATCGTGTTTACATATATTTATGTGCTGTTTTCCAGCGTTTTATGTAACTCGATGTTAACCTATTGATGACTTAACATTTATGTCAGGCTGAGCTCTAACGCTGAAATTGCCAATAAGATTGATGCTGAGATTGTGACTAAACCTGAGACATTGAGCCTAAAGGAGATATTCCCTTACATTAAGCAGGAGTCGGCTAAGGTACAAGTGTATATTGAGATGCGTTTATGTGTTTATTAATTTTAGTTAACTTATCACAATGTCTATGTGGCTTGGTTTGAATGCACAGTTACCATAGACGATATTGTTCAGGGATCACCTTGGTATTACATTTCATGTTGTGCGTGTAATAGTAAGGCCATCAAAGGACCTTCTTCACTGTTTTGTAACAATAACAAGTGTGAGAAGAGACAAGTTCCCGGCGTTCCAAAGTAAGTGGTTCTCACATAGCTTGATACTCTATTTTTGGCGATAATCAGACATAATTTTATTTCATTGCAGATACCTCACCAAGATTTCTGTTTATGACAAGAGTGAGCAAGCAGTTTTCGCCATACTTGGTGATGCTGGGAAAGTGTTGACAGGGAAGCCTGCATCAGAATTAGTGACCTGCTATTTTGAGGTAATTTCTGAGCTACTGACATATAGCTACAATTATTTTAGCTCACATAGAGACAACTCTGATGATAGGCTAATGAGGACGTTGGAGCTGACCATTGCGTCCCAGTTCCTCAAGCTTTGCTTGGTGCAATAGGGAAGACTTTCAAATTCATTGTGAAGATTTCGGACCACAATTTGACAGGGAAGATTCAGTCATTGACTGTCACTAAGATACTTCCACCTGATGCTCCCAATGCATGCTTGGAAGATGAGTGTGTTACAGAAACAGCTGATGATGATTTGAAGGCTGGAAGTGGTGGAGATGGTGCTTCTGTAGGTGCTGAAGGATCTGCAGGAAATAAGGTTAGAAAAGCTTCTGATGATCTTGATTCAGATGCACCAAAGAGCACCAAGAGTGGCTAAAACAACTTCAACCTATCCTTCTAAGCAGTGACTGTCGTTGCTGCATTTTGTTTTCTGTTTTTGTTTTTGGACAAGTGACTTTGGTTTCTTTTTATTTTCTTTATATTGCAATTTTTTAGTCTTTTGTCTTCCACAGACAACTTTTGTTGGTTGGAGACTAATTATATTTCGGTGATTTCTGCACTATCTTTCTTTATTAAAGACTCCTACAATCCTCTGTTCTTGAAAGCTATCTTATGTGTGTGTAAACACACATAACATGTTATTAATCCGTTGTTTTATGTATCCTACTGCTTCCTATGTAAATAAGGTTTTCCTCTCATGTTACAGCACCTATGGACAACAATTTTAATCAATTTATAAGAAACCACTATCAATATTTAGCCGGAGTTAGGAAAATATGTTGTCCATATACATGTATATAATATACGAATATTCCGTATGTTTCAGGTATATATTACAGATGGCGAAATCCTTACAAAACAAAAATAGGTAAGTCAATCTATTCTTGAAAGCTATCTTATGTCAAAAACTAATCAGACGCGACAGAAACAACATCAAAAATAACAAGAGACTATTGTCTGGAGGTAGACATTAACTTAAGAGTGATCGATTAAATAGATTTGAGTTCATTCATAGAACAAACTTGAGGAACAAGAAAGCGACAACAGATTCTGAAGTTCCAGACTCAGCCACCACTATCAGAGATTACAACCCTTTCTTATCTTCATCTCCTCATGAGATTTGTTGAGAAAATCCATTTGCCATACGGATTTTTACGTAGATTAGAGTGAGGCCGTATGACTTCAACGAGAATGCCATGAAGTGAACCCTGTTTCATTAACATAATCCTTAGAGTGAGGGACATAGATGAGTTCAAGCACTATCTGAGGACGGCTCTCTTGACAATCCGTTAAGCATTTTCCACCATATGGCTACCGAATTTCTGCGTTGAGAGCTCAACATAATGCCCTTTGAACCGCGCAAGCACCATGGCGTTCGCTTTAAAATCCTTCATTTCTATAATGAATTCCACTGCGTAGTTCCTGTGTTTTGAATCAAGAAAGTAAGTTAATCTATAGTGAATACTCTCTTACACTCAGAGGGTTTAGTTCTTATTTCAGTACCGATGGTCAAAAAGGCCCAATAGAAATGCTTAATCCTGAATTTTTGAGATTTAGAAATTATGCTTAAAAAAGTAAATAACTCTATTACGGTTCGAACCACACATCCGGGATTCCTAGAAGAGGTACACACCAATACGCTAAGGACACACTTCGAGAACTTTATGAATCACACAATATCTAAACGCATAATTACTAAATTGTTTTGCATTGGACTTGGCCCACGACGCTGCCAAAACAGAAGACACAAGTTATTGTTTACGTTCCAAACCTGTGACATTCAACAACTCATAAGGAAAGAAATATATTATATTAAAGCTGGCATTCATATTCTTCAAACGTAATCTTTCAAAAGGGGAAACTATATTCCATCAGTTTCTATCTCACACACATATCTAAAATCCTCTTCTGTATTACCCAAAAGCATTCAAGAATTTTATTAACTCCCAAACAACCGCCGCTCACCTCCATACTTACAAGAAAATTGGGAGGTAGAGAATTCGCTGTTCAACCTTAGATGCTAATCATTTCTCCGCCATTGGTAAACCGGCGTCTGTTTCACATCATCTTCTACTCACGAGGTGTGTATTCTTATGTATAAACATCTTTCCCTACCAACTACACAATAAAATCGTCCACCAAGACAGTTTGATTAATTCAATGATAGTAACTCCGCATAGTGAAAATCTAACTCTTATCCCCATTTTATAATAGGTTGTTTGAAAGTCACACAAACCCAGCACTATGGATATCCCACCAACAGGCCAACCGATCGAAACTGGAGGTAATACATATCTCCCCCTTCTATATCTCTCTTTATCAAAACCTGTATATTTTACCAACCCTGCATATTTTCATAACCCACGGCAACCCCACAACTTAAAAAAAAAAACCAAAGCCTTTCCTAAAAACAATTTAGAAGAATAAAAAATCTATATTTTAAATTAGAAATTATTTCATAATTAAAATGAGTACAGTGTTAAATTAAATGTATGAAATTGGATAGTAAAAGAAAGAAAGTTTTTGAAAACTAATTCTAAATTTAGATATAGTCTAATTATGATATTGGATAATAAAAGAAATAAAGTACTTAGGATGTTAACTCTATTAAAAAATAATATCCTAAGTATTTTATTTTAATATTTTGGCAAAGTATACATGAATATGTTGCAAACTGTAGATATATATGTTATCATGCACATGTAACTAATTGAATTCATGGCAATTCACAGACATAGGTAGCTTTTGGATAGATATCTAATAGTCTATATGCTCGGATTATCTTAATATTATAATTTCGTATACCAAGAAAATTTACTAAATGTTTTACATTGTGCTATAATAACACGAAAAATACTACCACAGACATACTTAAAAAATAATTATTAGTAACTAATATTATTAGAACCGATCCCCGGGCAATACTCGGTAAATTTGTATATTTTTCTGTGTTTAATAAGTAAATTATAGAATACCTTTTACGCATATGATGATGTACTTAATTAAGATAGTTCAATCATTAAATTTTATTTTTTCCAGCAAGCATATTAAAATTATTCAAGCATCTAGATGTGTATGAATGAGAATAGAAAAACCAATTGACACTATATTTTTTTTGTCCAAGCCATATGTTTGAAATAAAATTCCAAATGAATCGTAAATATTTGAAAACGAACATATGTTGAAATTAGTCTAGAGAAAAACTGCTGGTTGGTAGTTTTTTTTTAATAGCGTGGATGACTTTTGATCTGCCCTCTGAAATTCTTGATGGCGTTGATTGTTTTGTTGAAGTAGAAAGTGGTCGCGGGCGATGAAGAGTTTTGAAGTTGTCCTGTAAAATTATTTTCGGCATGATTAGAACGAATAGTCATGATTTTTTTATATTTATAGAATAACTTATACCTTGATAAAGTTTACGTATTAAGCTTGTTATGAGGAAGATTTTGTATTTCCTATCTTTCTTGCTTTGGAGGGCGGTAATCTCTCTTGCTGGATTGTCCCATAGGATGATCCTAACCTTTTTGAAATCGTTTAGCATTAGAGCAATTGTGATTTTTCCGATCAGTCCTGGGCTGGGTGGTTTTATGTTTTGCATTTGTCAAATCTCCCCGACGACATCTGGACAATATTGGCATTGTTGGTAATATGAATATTATCTGACTTTACGGAAAGCTTGATGTGATTTTTACCTGGTAAGTATCTGGGGGTAGTGGATAAGCAGAGTAGACTTTTGTAATCCTTAGGACAGAAATGGGGTGCCGCAACGATTGGATCGGTGAGAGAAACATTTAACATTGTTGACCACTGGTTGAGGCGAATGGTGTACGGGAGACGTGTTAATTTCCCTTCCCGGGAATTTCGTTTGACGAAAAATCCCGATAATTCGTACGAATCTCCTTCGGTTATCAAATGTGGACCAGTTGGGTGGGTGTTGGTGGAGAGTTGGCCTTCCAATAGTACTCTCTGAAGGTGAATAAATTTGTTAGACGAAACCAATAAAGCTAAAATGTGTAGAATATATAATTATATGTAAAAGTTATATTATATTGCTTACGTGGTAATCATAGCATATGAAGCCGATGCACTTCTTGGTGTTACTTGGTTGGTGAATCATGATGTCCCAAATATTCTTTATACAGACCCTTATAGGGCGCGCCGAAAACCTTTCTTCAAGCTGGTGAATTCTCTGAGGGATGGGATGGACGGGAAATGTCACTGTAAAACATGAGAAATTGTTAATTGGAATCATTTTCATGATTTCCGGATGCTAAGAGTTAACATCCTCGACCGCATCATCGGAACTGTTACTTACGTATGTAGTAGACAATGATTAAAAATATTTACTGTATACAATATTTATAGGGGGAATGTTAGAGTTGACGATATTTATTACAGAGACCTCTTGATTCAAATAAGTCAACCTTAGTTTTTGTCTGTACATTTTGTAAAGAGACCCCGGTGACACCAACAACTGCTCCGGCTCTCCAACCCCCCCCTTTCCGATCAAGTTATGTTTTTTAGAGATATTACTCTTGGTCCACATGAAGCGTCTTTGGGGTTTCGCCTGATACACTTCTGGGAGGCTAGAAATCCGAGATCGAAAACCCTCATTGGACAGGAGATGCTCCTTATCGACCCCAAAAACTAAGGTTGACTTATTTGAATCAAGAAGTCTCTGTAATAAATATTCTCAACTCTAAAATTCCCCCTATAAATATTGTATACAGTAAATATTTTTAATCATTGTCTACTACATACGTAAGTAACAGTTCCGATGATGCGGTCGAGGATGTTAACTCTTAGCATCCGGAAATCATGAAAATGATTCCAATTAACAATTTCTCTCATGTGTTACAGTGACATTTCCCGTCCATCCAATCCCTCAGAGAATTTACCAGCTCGAAGAAGGGTTTTCGGCGCGCCCTATAAGGGTCTGTATAAGGAATATTTGGGACATCATGATTCGCCAACCAAGTAATCCCAAGAAGTGCATCGGCTTTATATGCTATGATTACCACGTAAGCAATATAATATAACTTTTACATATAATTATATATTCTACACATTTTAGCTTTATTGGTTTCGTCTAACAAATTTATTCACCTTCAGAGAGTACTACTGGAAGGCCAACTCTCCACCAACACCCACCCAACTGGTCCACATTTGATAACCGAAAGAGATTCGTACGAATTATCGGGATTTTTCGTCTAACGAAATACCCGGGAAGGGAAATTAACACGTCTCCCGTACACCATTCGCCTCAACCAGTGTTCAACAATGTTAAATGTTTCTCTCACCGATCCAATCGTTGCGGCACCCTATTTCTGTCCTAAGAATTACAAAAGTCTACTCCGCTTATCCACTACCCTCAGATACTTACCAGGTAAAAACCACATCAAGCTTTCCGTAAAGTCAAATAATATTCATATTACCAACAAAGCCAATATTGTCCAGATGTCGCCAGGGAGATACGACAAATGCAAAACATAAAACCACCCAGCCCAGGACCGATCGGAAAAATCACAATTGCTCTAATGCTAAACGGTTTCAAAAAGGTTAGGAATGGGACAATCCAGCAAGAGAGATTACCGCCCTCCAAAGCAAGAAAGATAGGAAAATACAAAATCGTCCTCATAACAAGCTTAATACCTAAACTTTATCAAGGTACAAATTATTCTATAAATATAAAAAATCATGACTATTCGTTCTAATCATGCCCAAAATAATTTAACAGGACAACTTCAACTCTCTTCATCGCCGGCGACCACTTTCTACTTCAACAAAACAATCAACGCCATCAAGAATTTCAGAGGGCAGATCGAAAGTCATCCACGCCATTAAAAAAAAAACTACCAGCCAGCAGTTTTTATCTAAACTAATTTAACATATGTTCATTTTCAAATATTTACGATTCATTTGGAATTTTATTTCAAACATATGGCTTGGACAAAAAAATATAGTGTCAATTGGTTTTTCTATTCTCATTCATACACATCTAGATGCTTGAATAATTTTAATATGCTTGCTGGAAAAAATAAAATTTAATGATTTAACTATCTTAATTAAGTACATCATCATATGCCTAAAAGGTATTCTATAATTTACTTATTAAACACAGAAAAATATACAAATTTACCCGGGCGTAGCCCGGGGATCGGTTCTAGTAAGTGTAATATTGATAGAAGTTTAGTTTAGACACAAACAAAGCGATTGTGGGATAAATAGTGAGGAATGATGCTAGCTTTCCATTATTTTTTTGGATTTTAGTGTTGGTGAAACCTCTACATTTATGTGGATAATAATATATCTTTCATTCAAGATCTTCACTGATATTTCAAAAGGGATAATCACGTATAGTGTTCAAAACATTTGTTATAAATTTATAATATTTGTTTTCCAGAAATCACCGTATATTAAAACAAATTTGATATGTGGTATATGTAAGTTAGTATAATATTAGCAAAAAATCATCATAAACAAATTTGATATGTGGTTGACCCGCGCGACCGTGCAGGTATTTATTTTCAAGTTTTAAATTTTTATTTCTACTACTTATTATGTTTGTATTACATAGTAATTGTAATATAATCAGTATTTTGAAACTCCACGGAACCCGAGATCGATGACCTATATGTAATCCGGTTTAGATTTTATAAAAAGTAGTTGTTATATAAAACCGCAAAAAAACCATTAAAATCTGGAATAAAATCTGGAATCCGACTATTTGTTCAACTATCATATAGATTGTTAGTTTTCTTACTATCATATTCCTCTACTGTTTACTTTGTTTGTCCTTTGATTCTTTATTTTGTTTGATTTTTTTATTTATCGTGAATCTTACTTACAAAATGACTTCTATAATATTGATTTTTATTTGTCATTTTTAGATTTGTAAGAAGATTTGTTTATTACAATTTAATATTATTTTTGGTTTATTTTAGATTTAAAGTTTAATTTTATTATTCATATTATATATTAAAATACTAATGAATTTTAAGTCTTGATATTTTTTTTAATATGTTATAATTTCTAACTTATCACAAAAAATAAATAGTCTAAATTATTTTATATTTTGTATGTGAAATAGAAAAAAAACATAAGCAAAAGAAAATTTAAGTATTTTCTGTATATATCTTAAAAAAAAAACATTTCTTATATTTTTAATAGCCAGTATATTATTATGTAGTAAATTAATTAATTAATTAATATGTGTTTCACCCGCAGACGATCTAATAAGCTGATGACCCGGAAAATTATTCGGTTCAATATCTGGATAGGATTTAAAAACATTGACTATAATTTTTTGAATGAACAAAATGATATAGATATTTGGAGAACTAATTACTCTATATAAGTGGTGAATATTTTTTTATAGACTTTTTACATAAAGTTTCATAATTATTATGTGTCGATCCGCAAAGCAAGGGACAAAAATTAATGTAAAACAATTAGGTTATTTAATAATATGTTATATTATAATTGTTTAATTTTATTTTATATATCTTATTGTTATAATAAAGATAATTTTAATATAAATAAGTATTTATATCCATATATGAGTACGGAAAATAAAATAGTGGCTGGTCTACGGACATAGATTATTGAACCGATTATGTATTGTGGAATAGATATAGTTGAGAATCTATACTATAATAGAGAAATGTATGTGTAAATGTGAATAGTGTATTTAGAAAATGAATATAACCTTAAATATCTTCTGATTCAAAAATCTTGCAAATCTAAACTAAAAAATATCTTATGTATTGATTACTGAACCCATATTTTACCTATACCAGTTAAACTTTACAAATTATTAGTTTTTATCAGCTTAAATTTAACAATTTATGTCTATTTAACCAAATAAATCCTGTTATTTTACTAAAGAAGAATTTAACGTATTATTTATAATAATATGTATGATGTGGTATATAGTTTATAGTGGGGAAATAATTATTTTGAAGTAAGATCACGATCATGTTATTTATAATAGTTGCCAATAGTTCTGTTTTTGGCTAAAAAGTCATTCAGATACTAATTTGAATTGTGTGGCTCACTTAAAACCAAGAAATAAATAATTTAAAAGTTGTGTATAGCTGAGTACTCTTAAAGCAATAAAAATGATCGTGTATTGAAAACTATAAAGCATGTTACTGATTTCCTACTGGTTTGAAAAAGAATCTAACTCGGAACACATATTTTGCAGTAATAGATAGAGATAATTGGAAAATAAGGACACTTTGAACTTTGATTTGTCTCAATAAGATTTTTGGGAGATTTTTTAGGTAACTAAGATTTAAATTTCTTTTAATACCATTATACCCTTTAATTTACCTAATTTATAGTAAATTTTCGTAATATATTTTAATTTTAATAAAAAAAAGAAAAAAAAACGTGAGAGGGGTAAAACTTNTAGAGATAATTGGAAAATAAGGACACTTTGAACTTTGATTTGTCTCAATAAGATTTTTGGGAGATTTTTTAGGTAACTAAGATTTAAATTTCTTTTAATACCATTATACCCTTTAATTTACCTAATTTATAGTAAATTTTCGTAATATATTTTAATTTTAATAAAAAAAAGAAAAAAAAACGTGAGAGGGGTAAAACTTAAGTGTTGCGTTTTACCTTTACCCTACTTTCACGTTTCTTTCTTCTCAGCCGAAACTTTAAAGCCCCATCAATGGTGATACTGGCGATTTAGGGTGAGAGTTTTTGTTTCACGAACCCTATCAACGATAATTTTTCGCTTCTAAACTTGTTTTTCCTTTCTTTCTTGTTGTTCTCAGACAAGAATCGAAGAATTGACTCGATTGGAAAATCCAGCTCTAAGTAGGAATCTCGAGACCCGCTCGAGCTACTAGTCGGGCTATAGCCGGGTCCGGATTCCACAACGTGGTGATCGAGGCTCCTGTTCACTCGATTCAGCTTTCCGATATTGATACGGTGGGTATCGGCGATGTTATGATCGTGTATAGGAAGAGGATCGAGCAAATCGTGTATATTTTTCAGATTTACCTTGCACTCATCGTCTAACTTGAACACAATACATGAGATGTTGCAATGTATGAGCTCTTTTAGTTCTTTAGAAATCAATGCTTGTGTTAGGTGTGGATCTTTGAGTTGCTTGTGTAGTTACATTGATCAAAGCTGAATTTTTTTTGTATTGTGGAGGTGTTCAAGAACCATGGTGCGTCGGCTGGAGCATCGATGAGTGGAGAATCTTTGTTTCTTCATCGGAAATTCTCTTATCCCTAGATCATCGTCGTTTATCTCTTATCTCCTCCCCTTGTGTTCTGTCTCGGTTTGTTATCTTTCAGAGTCTTTTGCGTCGATCCATGTGTTTTTGTTCCATTTGGTGCTTCTTGAATACTCCTGTACCATAATATATCAATAGCATCTCTGACCTGCTTGTTTGCTGGGCTTTAATTTTTCTAATAACATCTTAGCTTAGATTCTGATTGCTTTATTGCAATATTTTCATGATTAGGTTTCTTTGGGTGGCGTATCATCGGCAGAATAAGTTAACTTGCACGAGTTTATTTAAAATATAGTCAGTTCATATCTTTTGCTTATTACTCTCATAAATAATCTTTTTCTATGAATCTCTCTGTCGTGTAGTGCCTATGATGTTAAACATGTAATATATTATTGAAATTTTGAATCTTGATGACATTTTGATTGTTTTGTAGCTAGAAGCAACGAGTACAGTTCAAGATGGCTTCAAAATGAATCAACAAGAAGCTTAGGAATCTCCAAAGGGACGGACTTGAGAGCACTGACCGATCCTGGACCAGAAGTATGCAATGGGATGATAAGGATTGTCAATAATAATCGCACCAGTGCGCATTGTCTAAGAATATGAGAGATCAGATTGAAAAGCTGAGTGTGGCATTTGCTTGGTTGTTTATTAGTTTTATCATCTTAATTCGTGTGTTGGATGGTGTACATGAGCTTTATATTGAGACATTTTGAGAGCTTGCAATGCTTTTAAAGCCAATAATTGGCTATTATAATTATGATGAGTCCCTCTCTCACTCTTGATAGTGTTGAATGAAGATTATAAGTCTTGCCCGGTAATGTATTCAAGAAGTTAGCTGCTTATTTGTCCTTTTGTCTACCACGAAGCTCCACTCTTCACTGCAACTGTTCCATTTACCATATTTAACATAGATTAGAACCATGTTATATTGATAGAGAGAAGAGATGATTTGGTGGATGAAGAAGAGAGAAACACAAAAAAAAAAAAGAGAAAAAGATCATGTTACTTGGGAGGAAGAGAGGAATGTGGGAGAAAATATTTTTCCAGAGATTTAGGGTAGATTTAGTTTAGATTTAGGAAACTCTTTAACCGAATATGGAAGTTTCCATATTTTTCCGATTTGCCTAGAATATGTATAGTACCTACGCAGAACATAGTTTAGAATGTGCGGAACATATTCTTCCTTTAGGCGTCATATAAGGTAAAAGACAGAATATGTTATGGCACGTAATGTAGCCGAAATATATCATTGAGTTGTGGCTATATGCCGTTATCAAGCTTAAGGTAGACTGAAGACATTTTTCTTGATTAGAACGTAACCGATTCTAGCTTCTTTAGAATATATAATAAAAGTTTGTTTACGTTATATAACTGAGATATATCTATGTTTAAAACTTAGAATCAGATATATAGACTAAGTAGATTACCAGGATGAGTATTCTAACTGTAATTAGAAAATAAAATAAAATATGTTTCGAATTTTTTAAAAAATAATTTTAAACATATATAGTGTCATATGTATGTTCTTTATAGTTTTCATATTTTTAAAATTTTTTAAAATTCAGTTTACTATTTTTCTCATAACAGAAGGGTAAAACACGTACAGAATTGTCAAAAATATCAAAAGTCCTAGAGGGACAAATAAAAGTTCAAAATGTCTCATTTATCCAATTCTCCCTA
>CAKOAT010450709.1:3335-41060 GCA_932364175.1 Eruca vesicaria subsp. sativa | reverse complement strand
TTTTAAAAAATAATTTTAAACATATATAGTGTCATATGTATGTTCTTTATAGTTTTCATATTTTTAAAATTTTTTAAAATTCAGTTTACTATTTTTCTCATAACAGAAGGGTAAAACACGTACAGAATTGTCAAAAATATCAAAAGTCCTAGAGGGACAAATAAAAGTTCAAAATGTCTCATTTATCCAATTCTCCCTATATTTTATCTTCACAGGAGTCTTTCTCTTCATTGATATATTTTTCTATTCATTTTTAGTATTAACCAAAAATTATTCAAATTCGAATCAAATAAGATGATATTTTGGATTATTTACTCTTTACCACTAAATATATTTCTCCTAAAATCGATTAGACAGCGATAGGATTTATAATAAAATATCATTCAGGAAATTACTACTAGGATAGTTTGTGTCTTCACTGTGATCAGCATAGAATAAAATAGCGTGGATACCCTAATATTAAAGAAAATAACTAACTAACTATTAGAGAATCTTAGCTATAACATCAAACTAGTTTGTTGGTAACTCCACTGACAAATCTATTTATTTTTGCTTTGATCTTTTATCTTCAAGATGTCTTATGTAGTATATCACTCATGTGTCCAACAAACTATATCATGCTTTCATTTCATTTCAAGCCAAGGGTGTGGTAAGGTGGTAGATATGTATTTTTCACAAACGTATCAAATATTTTTATGAACAATCTATTACCATATATCTGTCGAGTTTAGTTATTGGTTTAAAATGGTGATTAATATTTTACAAAATACTAAGATTGTTTAGTAAACATGGAAGTTAACGAAATATTGAAAAGTACATTTTTAGTTGAGAACCAAACTTAATAAGAAGACAAAAGTTGTTCAAGGTTAAAAAAGAGGAGACAAAAGTGGGAAGAGGTGGAGAAGAAAGAAACAGTTGTTAGGTTGTGTTGAAAACGTGGGAAGTCTTCTTTGGCGTTAGAAGCTCTGTGGATACAGCTGTCTACTTGTCAGAGACACACGTCTTCTCTCTCTTTCTCTGTTTCTGATTTTTATCACAAGTCATGTGTAATAGATTCTTTGCATCGTACTCTTCTTACATGAGCTGATTTTCAGACGTAAGCTGAAATTCCTCAAATGCCCTCTTAGCTGCAATTTCCCAATCAACCGTATATCGTCAGTACAAACACGTGACGAGATCAAGAAGACCCTTTAAAAAGAAATAGAAGCAAAACTTCAAATTTCTGAGTACTGTTCTTATATATCAATGCAGTTCCGTATATATATATACAATATTTTGATTTACTATAGAGTGAAAGGTAATAATGATCATGTATTTTCCGTAGAAATTAAATCACAGATTTGTTTTTTTAATTCTCAAAAATGACTGATTGGTTTAAGCGCTGTAAAATTTAGACGGTACATTATATCCCCTGTGGACACAAATTTAATGTTTTGGGTACAAAATACATCGGTCTAAGCTAGACCAGACCGGTTTAGTCTAAAATCAATTTTGCCTAAACCACAGCTTAACCGGTTTCATACTATGGCTAAGTTACAATCCAGAATCCATAGTTTCTTGAATATGTTCATTCATCGGAAGCTGATGGAGAGCGGAAGCTATAAACCTAACTTGTAAGTGAAGTAACGATAGAAGGGGCGCGAATACTCTTCGCAGTGTTCGTTAGAACTCTTTAGGGTGGCGAATACTCTTCGCAGTATTCTTGAGAGAACTCTTTTAAAAACTGAAATCTTTATTAATCTGAAAAGTTGTATCTCATCTCTTGATGAGGATCCTTATTTATACAAAGTAAAAAGCCATAATCCTAATGGGTTTGTGATTCCCTTAGCCAATTGGAAATTAAAACTAATCTAAGAAAAGGAAACAAAGAAAAGTAAATAACGCTAAGTGTTTGAGGTGTTGTGATCGCTAGAGATCACAACTGGCGCTGCATCAGGTCCCCCCGGCTGAGAAGGATTCGACCACGAATCCGGATCGTCGTTAGTACCATGGTAGGGAAAGAGATGCTTGACATTGAACACGTCGGCGGTGCGTATATTAGGAGGCAGACGAACTCGGTAGGCATTGGGGTTGATACGTTCAAGTATCTCAACTGGGCCGATCTTGCGAGATTTGAGCTTATTGTACTCACCGACGGGAAGTCGATCCTTAGTCAAAATGACCCAAACATAATCTCCGGGAGAGAAGAGCAACTCACGTCGTTTCTTATCAGCGGCAGCTTTGTATGCAGAAGCCGAAGTGAGTAAATGAGAGTGAGCGAGTTGGTGAATACCTTGAACGCTGGAAACAAAATCCACTGCCTCACCATGAGCTCGCGTCTTGTCCGGGAGGGTAGTTAGATCGAGAGGTCCCCGTGGTAAGATGCCGTAGACGACCTGGAAAGGACAATAACCCAAACTCCGGTTGAACGCACGATTATGTGCAAACTCCGCCTGGCCAAGTTTGGCATCCCAAGACTTAATATTGTCACCTACTAAACACCGAAGCAAATTCCCCAGAGAACGATTTGTGACCTCTGTTTGGCCATCTGACTGCGGATGATACGCAGTACTCATATCCAAACTTGTACCCAAAAGCTTCCACAACGAACGCCAAAAGTGACTAAGAAACCTCGTATCGCGGTCAGACACAATGGACGTTGGAAGACCATGAAGACGGTAAACTTCCTGGAAGAATAACACAGCCACACGAACAGCATCGGTAGACTTCTTACATGGAATAAAATGAGCCATTTTAGAGAACCGATCGACAACCACGAAAATTGAATCGTTCCCCTTTTGTGTGCGCGGAAGTCCCAACACAAAATCCATACTGACGTCCGTCCATGGCTGAGTTGGAACGGGTAACGGAAGGTATAGTCCCGCATTTGAAGCCTGGCCTTTGGACAGTTGACATATCCGACATCGCTCAACAAATCGTTGGACATCGCGACGCATGGAGGGCCAAAAATAAGACGTAGTAGCTAATTGAAGTGTTCGATCACGACCGATATGACCCTCATGATGCAACTCTTTGATAATATGTAAGCGAAGGCTGGAGTCCGGGACACAAAGACGCAAAACTTTAAAGAGGAAACCATCTTGTAATGTGTAATCGGCAGAAAGGCCAGCCTGAGCTTCATCAAATATACGTTTGAAGAAAGCATCCTGAGTATAAAGCTCAGCCATTGCCGCGAAGCCAGGAACCGTAGCATGGATGGAGGAGACGAGGCTGTGACGACGGCTACGCGGTTTGTTTTTCCGGATTGGTGACGGATGGAGAATGTGAACTGCTGCAAATACGCGATCCAAGAGGCATGTCGAGACGAGACCTTGGCTTGACTATCGAGATGTCGCAAGGCATCATGATCAGTGAACAAAATGAACTCGCGGTGAACCAAATAGTGGCGCCAATGTTTGATTGCCTGAACGATTGCATAGAACTCGATGTCATAGGTGCTGTAACGGGAACGAGCGCCGGCCAGTTTCTCGCTGTAATAAGCGACAGGTCGGCCTTGTTGACTGAGAACTGCCCCAATGCCGAGTTTAGAAGNCGCAAGGCATCATGATCAGTGAACAAAATGAACTCGCGGTGAACCAAATAGTGGCGCCAATGTTTGATTGCCTGAACGATTGCATAGAACTCGATGTCATAGGTGCTGTAACGGGAACGAGCGCCGGCCAGTTTCTCGCTGTAATAAGCGACAGGTCGGCCTTGTTGACTGAGAACTGCCCCAATGCCGAGTTTAGAAGCATCACTATGAAGCTCGAATGTTGCAGAAAAGTCAGGTAAAACGAGGATTGGAGCGGTCGTGAGCTTGAGTTTGATAAGTTCAAAAGCTGCAGTCGCCTCCGGTGTCCATTGAAACTTGCCATCCTTCATGCAGCTTGTGATCGGTGCCATAATAGAACTAAAGTGATGAACAAAACGCCGATAGAATGATGCTAATCCGTGAAAGCTACGGACCTCAGAGACCGTTTTAGGTAGCGGCCATGATCGCACAGCTTCTACTTTGCCTTGATCCATCGACAAACCCGAGGAGGAGACGACGTATCCGAGAAAAAGGACCTCGGAAACACCGAACTCACATTTTTGCTGTGCTGCAAAAAGTTTTTCTTGCCGCAGAACGCGTAAGACCTCGCGAATGTGGGAGACATGTTCCGCCATTGATGAACTGAAAATAAGGATGTCGTCAAAGTAAACAACAACAAATTTCCCAATGAACGGGCGCAGGGACTGGTTCATGATGCGCATGAATGTACTTGGAGCGTTGGAAAGACCGAAGGGCATAACAAGCCACTCGAACAAACCTTCACGTGTCTTAAAAGCTGTTTTCCATTCATCACCGGGCTTGATCCGGATCTGATGATAACCACTTTTGAGATCAATTTTGGAGAAGATGGACGCTGCGCCTATTTGATCCAACAAGTCGTCTAGGCGTGGAATAGGAAAGCGATAACAAACCGTAATTTTATTGATGGCGCGGCTGTCCACGCACATACGCCATGTGCCGTCTTTCTTGGGAATAAGAAGCGCCGGGACCGCGCAAGGAGACAGACTTTCGCGGATATAGCCTTTGCGGAGGAGATCTTCAACTTGGCGGCGGAGTTCTTCATGTTCATCAGGACTCATTCGATAATGAGGGCGGTTAGGAAGAGTTGCGCCGGGAACTAAATCAATCTGATGTTGAATATCACGCAACGGTGGTAATCCAGTCGGCAGTTCCCGAGGAAAGACATCGGCGAATTCGTCCAAAGCAGTGGCGATGTCCTTGTGAATTGCGGAGGTGGGAAGGTGAGTTGCCGGAGACTGGAGGAGAGCAAAAACGCGACCTTCTGTTTGTAACTCTGAGCGAAAGGTCTCATAAGAACAAAGTAATGAAACTTGTTTGGACGGAGTGATCGGCGTAGTGTCTACTGGGGCTGACGGAATTGGTAACATCGGATCTTTAGACGGGATGAGAAGTATTTTATGCGCCTCCCACGTGAACTGATATGTATTATCGGCACCGTAATGAATGATTTTCCAATCATATTCCCAAGGGCGGCCCAAGAGTAGATGACTGATATCCATAGCAGCGATATCACAATAGATACGATCCTTATAATAAGGACCTATCGAAAACGAGATCAGTGCTCGATGAGTAATGCACACTTTAGTTCCTTCGTGAAGCCATCCGAGAGAATAAGGGGCTGGGTGAGGTTCGCGTGCTATGCCGAGTTTATCAATGGCGTATTCAGAAATAACGTTCCTGCTACTGCCGGAATCAATCACAAAACTGCAGACGCGATCCTTGATTGTACAAGTGGAACAAAAAATATTCGTTCGAAGCCACTTATCATCGTTCTTACGTGGGGTGAGACAAGTGCGATGAAGAACAAGGAGGTGTCCTTGATCACCGGTTGTGGGCTGGAGATTATCATCGGCATCGTCGTCCTCGGCCTGAGAATCATAGACATCTTCGATTGTATCATCAACAAGGAGTCCGCGACGAGTTGCGTGTGGGCAAGCCGTTTGACGGTGACCTTGCTCGCCGCAGGAGAAACAACGGAGAGCGTTTGGCCTCGTTGATCGACGGAGCTGTTGTTCTTCGGGGTTGGTAGGTTTCGGAGTCGATGCTGTGGTATCACTTGTTTCTTTTGCTGCCGATGTACTTGATCCTGCTTGGTCTTGCGTACGAGCTCTATTTGATGATTGTGACCAATTAGAAGAACGAGACTGTTGTTCAAACGATGCTGCGCGTCGATGAGCTTCGCTGATTGTCGATGGGTCGAACTGAGCCATTGCAGTTTGCAGTTGTGGGCGTAGTCCGCCAATGAAACGAGATACGAGTTGAACTTGGCTGTCGTTGATCTCATTACGTGTAAGTAACAAAGCAAATTCCTCTGCGTATTCGTCCACACTCCGATTACCCTGCCGAAGGTTCTGTAGCTTGGTATATAACGTGCGTTCATAATTATGTGGCAAAAACGTCTGACGGAGATGCTTAGTGAGTTTCTCCCAAGACTGAATTGGGGATTTGCCGGTGCGTGAGCGAGTGGTCTTGAGTTGTTTCCACCAAGTTGCTGCATGACCCCTAAATCGCATAGCGACCAAGGGTACACGACGGTTTGGCGGAACTTGTTTGAAGTCAAGAATTTCCTCAACCGAAATTAACCAATCAACAAGATCGTCACCGCGAAGACCACCATGGAATTCGGGAATATCGACTTTGANGATTTGCCGGTGCGTGAGCGAGTGGTCTTGAGTTGTTTCCACCAAGTTGCTGCATGACCCCTAAATCGCATAGCGACCAAGGGTACACGACGGTTTGGCGGAACTTGTTTGAAGTCAAGAATTTCCTCAACCGAAATTAACCAATCAACAAGATCGTCACCGCGAAGACCACCATGGAATTCGGGAATATCGACTTTGAAACTATTCTCCCATCGGGTGTTATAGTTGTCGTGTCGTTGAAGATCCTGGAAATAGACTTGTCGATGGAGCTCGTCCTCGTCATCGGAATGAGTTGGTTGTGCTCGATCGCCGTCTCTGGGAATAAATCTGCGTTGAAGATGATGTTGGCGAGGCGGGATTTGTTGTTGCTGTGGGTGTTGATGTTGATATTGTTGCTGCTGTGGAAACTGGAATTGTTGGCGAGCCGGTGGATTGTGGTCATCGACGTGAGGATGAATAGGGGGGGTGGAGCACGAGCGACGGGTTGGTGTTGAGGCTCCACGCGAGCTGATAATGCTAACGTCAAAGCTTCGATACGGTTGACTAATGTTCCCACTGTGTCGCCAAGTTGTTGAATAGATGTTTGAGTCGCCGTTTGCATCTCAATTAGGGTTTGTAACTCAGTTTGATCTGGTGCGGTATCGTCAGGATTATCACCACCAGAGCCTCCTGTTTTCTTAACCATTGAAACACAAAGATCTTTCCCAAAACGTTCTGATTCTGATACCAACTGATGGAGAGCGGAAGCTATAAACCTAACTTGTAAGTGAAGTAACGATAGAAGGGGCGCGAATACTCTTCGCAGTGTTCGTTAGAACTCTTTAGGGTGGCGAATACTCTTCGCAGTGTTCTTGAGAGAACTCTTTNCAAAGATCTTTCCCAAAACGTTCTGATTCTGATACCAACTGATGGAGAGCGGAAGCTATAAACCTAACTTGTAAGTGAAGTAACGATAGAAGGGGCGCGAATACTCTTCGCAGTGTTCGTTAGAACTCTTTAGGGTGGCGAATACTCTTCGCAGTGTTCTTGAGAGAACTCTTTTAAAAACTGAAATCTTTATTAATCTAAAAAGTTGTATCTCATCTCTTGATGAGGATCCTTATTTATACTAAGTAAAAAGCCATAATCCTAATGGGTTTGTGATTCCCTTAGCCAATTGGAAATTAAAACTAATCTAAGAAAAGGAAACAAAGAAAAGTAAATAACGCTAAGTGTTTGAGGTGTTGTGATCGCTAGAGATCACAACTGGCGCTGCATCAGAAGCTGACGCAGCTTGTTTCAGACAATACCGCATAATCTCTCCAAGTTTTGAACAAGCATCCACGCAAAGCTGCATTGCCTGCAAAATTCTGAAATATTGTTAGGCAACATCTTAGTACATAATCAATTGCTAAGATGTTTAACCACACAGACCCTTTTGTCTGACTTGCATATATATAAGGTATCAACACGCTACAAACTGATGTGTGCTCAAAGATTGTAATCGAGAAGAGTCTATTTAACCTATATCATGTGCTTTAAACAAAGGAAACAATTGGATAAAGTCAATGGCGAGAAACAAAAGAAAGGTATTATTGAAAAGAGCATACCTCGTTGATATTAGGCGTTACCAGTGATGGTCAGCTGAGTGATTTCATAATGAGTTGGCATGCATGTCATCATCAAGCTTCCATCTTCACATCGTTCCATTTCTGTTACCGGGTCAATCATAAGGCTTTTACCTATGCAAGACTTTCAAAATTGCAGAATTTTTTTTTTTTTTTTGCAGTCATGGTCGACCACATGGCATTCTTGTTGTATGTGTTGCTTACTTCATCTAACGCTAATAAACTTAAGAGATAATGCAGAGGAATTGGTGAAACTGCTAGCTGTAACATAAAACATACCACTGAAACAGCTGTGATACATCATAATCCCTATATCTGCAAGAGCAAGACTGGCACATGATATCACAACGGGGAGGTCACCTGCAACACAATACAATTACAATACGATAACATCAAAATATCTATGCCAAACAACAATCTAATAATAACATGAGACTTACTGCCTCCAGATTCAAGAACCAGCGCAAAAACATCAACGTTTGTCTTTGGAAACGTTTCCATCAACATCACGCCTTTCAACGCTTTGTGAAGCATTGATGAGTACTCTTTGTGATCAGTCCCCTAAACAAACGTATAAACTAACTTGATGAAACAATACAGAAATGTGGTTACAATAACGTGATAAACTCACATACCTGACTCCCAAGAGCAGGGTCAGCGAAAGTAGTGTAGCTAACATTGCAATTCAACCTACCAACATTACTACAAGTCGTTGCTTTCTTACTCTCCCTTGGACCAAACCTAATAGAACAAATCCAAAAACACACATCAAAACACTAAGATGCACTTTGAACTTTTCTCAAATACTATAACATGGTTTGTAATTTTGCATTAATACGTCGTCGTTTCTGCTCCCTGTTCTCTATAAGAGAACATAACACTAAGATGCACTTTGAACTTTTCTCTAGACAAAATGGTTCGTAATTTTGCATTAGTATTCTCCATAATCTCTAACTCCAGTCAACTAGTGCCAAATGCACAAAAACAAATTTATAATGTAAATTACAAAACAAAAATACTGTTGAGCAGAAAATTGTCACACAAAAAAACAATGGTGGGAGGAACAACCAACTGCCAACAATCAACTAAGTAAAGTAGTGAACTCAACATAATGTGCATTACTTTTTCAAGAATAAAAAAACAGTGATCTAGTTTCATTACATTATCTGCCTATGTCGCGAGCTCTATCTAAGTATTGTCATTGTACATTTCTCAAACTCAATACATATCTAGACTAGAAAACAAATAATTAGTCACATATTTGAGAGATATAGAAAATACATCTTCCGCATGGCCAATACCAACACATACTTATTCGATTATCCCCTAAATATCAAATTGTGTTTATATAGTGTATATGAGAGAAATATAAACATATTTATTCCCCCAACAAATTAAAAGAATAATTCTTATTTTCTTGGATAACAGATTAATTACTTCCTTTGCAAATCAATATACGTCTCTCCTTTTGAGTTAGACTAAAAGTCATTTGGTCATTTTTCAAGAGCACTAACTTGCCTAACTCATCAATGCATTTCATAAACTCTTGAAGATTAATTAATTTACTTACCAATTACCATGCATGCTGAGTGCTGACCACAAAAATTCTCGAAAATGTTTGACGCAAAAAAAGCTCAAAAATCAATATAAGCATTTTAAGTTTTAACGGATTCGTTACTCATTTTAACATCACAAAACATGTATATGATGCATCATATCACTAAGCTATAGGGCTGTTCAATATGGTGATACCGAACCGAACCGAAATAGATAATATGGTTTGGATTTGGTATATACCATATAAACCGAATGGATATGATTTTATAAAACCGTAGAATTTGGATATGGTTAGGTTTATAACCGATTAAACCGAATAAACCGAACAAAACCGATTAAAGAAAAAATATATAAATATATACATTATATAACCATTTATTTTCTTGTAATAGTCTTTTTATTTTTATTTTTTATACCTTGTGCAGATATATCTTAATAATTTTATTTTATTTTCTTCAACTATTATCTACATTTGATTTGATTTTACATGTTGTAAGAAATTGTGAAATTAGATTGTACCATGTAATTTATTTGAAAGAACAAAGAGAAAATAAGAAAAGCTATACAAAATTGAATCGTTGATCGTTTTGTTTGTTGTTAATTTCACATTTTTATATTTATGAACACCTAGGATTATTTTAATAAATGATAGTTTTGACAATATGTTTTTTTAAAAAAAATCATATAATATGAAACCAAATCAAATAATAATGTTATTTGGTATAAAATCGAATAAACCGAAAACCGGTAGTATAAATACCGAACCAAACCAAATTAAATATGGTTCCAATATGGTAGCTAAATTTTATAAACCGAATAACCGAAAACCGAAAAAAACCGAACCGAAACCGGACCGAACACCAGATCGAACATGCCTTAAGCTATGTAACTGAAATGGTAAACCAAACTAGTAATGCTGCTTAAATCAAAATCAAAGACTCCACATTCAAAAAGGTCAAAGAGATCGCACCGTTTCTAGGAAGTGAGTTAACCTTAAAACGAAAACATATGTGTGGGAAACTGAAATCCAGAAGAACTATATAACTCTCAGTTTTATTTCATCTTTTTTTTTTCTAAATCAGTCTCAGATTTCTTTCTCTTCTTTTTATATTGTTTCCTAAGTCAGTCTTAGATTTTTCTTTTTTTATAAGTCAGTCCCAGATTTATATCTTTAAATCTATTTCTAAAACTAAAGAGTTATCTACAGTTTAGTTAATAAATCCTCAGAGATAAATAAGTCTTAAGACTCCTCTCGGATAGTGAAGTGCAAATCGAGAGCCCAGAGTAGTGGCCAATATCGTTCCCTTTACCTGGAAATTGCAGACCCTCGTCTGTCAACACGACTTTGTCAATACGACGTCTAAGTCCATGAAGATTAAGAAACCAGGTCTTACATTGTTTTTGCTTTTGCTCATTGTCATCACATCTTTAAAAACGTGTTTTGATTGGTCGATAGAAATGAGAGTCATTCTTATTTTCAGACATGTCTTTTCGACCTATTTTAATGATCGGCTGATGAAACTCTTGATCAACGTCGTTTACGATTCGTGAATCCCTTGTTTTTCGTTTTTCCTCATCGACTATTTCGGGATAAATTCAAATTCCAAATCTTGTTATTTTTTTCCGGCCTAGGTTATTACAAACAATCTCCTCCATTTGTGAATATTTTTTTGATGATGATCCCACAAGAGCTTGTTACGTTGACCTAATCTTTATTTTCTTTACGTAACCTTTCGTTTTCAGATTCTCTATGAAAAGCTTATTCAATGGCGTTTTCAAACTCGGAAAGGAGATGGATTTTTCCTCTAGCGATGGCTTGTCTCATGTTCATATTCCTCACAGCTGCATCCTTCAACATGGGTCTCCTCTCTTCCGTACGTTCCATTAACTCACTCTTCTTCTCCTCAAATCTTTCACCTTCCAACGAAACAAACGTCGAGTTTGTAGAGTCAAAAACCAACAACCACACCTCTCCTCCTCCTGTACAGTCTAGTCCTCGCTTTGGTTATCTAGTTTCAGGTTCAAAAGGTGACTTAGAATCTCTATGGAGAGTGTTACGAGCATTGTACCATCCAAGAAACCAATACGTTGTTCATCTCGATCTCGAGTCACCTGCTGAAGAAAGAATCGAGCTAGCTAAACGTGTGAAGGAAGATCCTGTGTTTAACAACGTTGGGAATGTTCACATGATCACAAAGGCTAATCTCGTTACGTATAGAGGACCAACAATGGTTGCTAATACGCTTCATGCATGCGCCATTCTCTTGAAGAAAAGTAAAGATTGGGATTGGTTTATTAATCTTAGTGCCTCGGATTATCCTCTAGTGACTCAAGATGGTACGTACACATAATAGTCTTCTTTTTTTATAATTTGATCATAATTGTTAGTTTTATTTTTTTTTCTTTTCAGATCTTATTCATACATTCACCGGGCTAGACCGGAACCTTAACTTCATCGACTACTCTAGCAAACTAGGCTGGAAAGCGTAATGATTCTTATTATTATTATTATTATAACAAACTACAAACTTTGATATGTGTATTCTTATTATTATAACTAACTACAAACTTTGATATGTGTCTAAAAGAGTAAATGATTGTTTCTTCTTGCAGAGAGAAACGAGCAAAGCCATTGATAATAGACCCGGGGCTTTACTCGACAAAGAAAGCAGATGTCTTCTGGGTTACACCACGTAGAACAATGCCAACTGCATTCAAACTATTCACTGGTAATGAAACTTCACTTGAGTAACAAGAAGAGTTAATGATTATGAAAATTAGTGGCTAAAGTTTATGTGTTTGGATGGAAACTTAAAGGTTCTGCTTGGATGGTTTTATCTCGGTCCTTTGTTGAATATTGCATTTGGGGATGGGACAATCTTCCACGGACACTACTAATGTATTACACCAACTTCCTCTCCACACCAGAAGGATACTTCCAAACCGTTATATGCAATACGCCAGAGTATTCAAGCACGGTGGTTAACCACGACTTGCATTTCATCTCATGGGACCGTCCTCCGAAACAGCATCCTCGGACACTCAACATCAGCGACACGGAGAGGATGATTGCAAGCGGAGCTGTGTTTGCCCGCAAGTTCAAACACAATGATCTTGCTTTAGACAAGATTGATAAAGAGCTGCTAGGTAGAGGTAATGGGGAGTTTACACCTGGTGGTTGGTGTAAAGAGAAACATAAATGCTCCAAGGTTGGTGATCCGTCAAAGATCAATCCTGGTCCTGGAGCTAACCGGTTACAGGAGCTTGTTATCAGACTTGTTTCAACATCTAAAGTGGATGAAAAGAAATGTAGATAGGCTCAGTTACACTTGCTGCTGAATGCGTTAGAGGCGATTTTTTTTGTTTAGATGCTTAAATGTATACTTCTTACTACAATGTGACCAAATAATATACCAAACTCACTTCTTCTCTTTACATAGGAAAACTATTCAAATTATCATCTTATATAGCAGTGTACTAAAAACAGGTCTATGCAGTCCTGTTAGAAATGACGCTAGGCGCTAGTCGGGCGGCTGGTTAGACCTAATGTTTAGCGAGAAAATTGGAAATTAATCAAGAATTACACAAAGAGGATTTTAGATCGTTTAATATGTTATAAAACATGTTAATTTTTTTTTATAAAATTAATACATTTTCATGTTTAAAATTGTATAAAACACATAAATTATCTAAAAAAATAAGATTAAAAATAATTAAAAAATAAATTAGGCAATCATTTAAATAGCTGAGTGGTCATTTAGGCGATTTAGACGAAATAAAATCAAACATCATATTTTAGACTGATTTAGTATAAATTGGGAAGGATGAGTAACGCCTAGACAACTAGGCACCCAATTATTAGAACAGGGCTATGCGGTAATCAGGGGGAAATAACTGAGTTGATATGAGACTCAATTAGATGATGAAATGGTCATATGAGACTCAAACATATGAAGCATGTATATGTCTATAGATATGCAATACACAGCGAGTAACTGGCCTGCAAATTGAGACCTAACTCAGAACAATAGTGCAATAGTGTATGTAGTTGTTTATTTATACCACAAAGAGTTCAACCTTTTACAGCCTATATACAACAAAGTCTATACAACAGGGAGAGAGAGAGAGCTAGAAGAGAAGGAGGCAAAGGATGATGCAAAAAGAGAAGAATATGGATACCCGATTAAGAGACTTCTCAGTCTGCATCATCCTCTGGCTTTGGTAAGGCCGAGCCATTGCGTTTGTGAAGGTTCCAAAAATCCTTGTGTAGACCATATCCCCAAACATCCCAATCACCGGGTAGAGAAGACTCATCATCACAGCATTGGCGAGGTCTGTTGATTCAGTTGTGGCGAAGCGGCCACGTGGGGAGTAGTATTGGTGGTTGTGAAACGCTGGAGACATTGTTTGATGTTGCAATCTTTGGTTCAGAGATGGTTCTGAGGTGATTGGATTGTTTAGTGTTGATGGAGCAGGTCTCCGAGGTATGGACTCTGAGTCTTGTTTAAACGCTGGAGAAGGAGAAGAGATGCCTCTTCCGTAGAGAGGAACCAATGAGGTGATTGCAATGTTGGATTTGCAGACAGGACAGTTGTTCTGGTGGTGATCAGTGGAGAGTGAAGATAACTGAACGTGTAGCCACTTGTAAATGCAAGGCCAGCAGAAAAGGTGTCCGCAGAGAGTGACTACTGGATCAAGTGCTGTGTCTAGACAGATGTTGCAATCAAAACAATCATTTTCGTTAGTTTGTGATTCTGTTGGAACCGTGATGAGATTGGGTTTTGGTTTGATTGTGGAGACATCCTCATGTGTTTGTTGAGCATCAGAGCTGAAGAAGTGTTCTTCCATGGGTGGTAAAATCCTGTTATTGGAACATATAACACAATTTGTCAACTATGAATGTAATAAATGTTAATGCAGAGTCAAAAAAAAAAACTAAATGAAAAAGTGAGACTTTTTTTTTTTTTTTTAAAGATCGTTCCTTTTACAACCAAAGACGAATCCTTTTTTGAATTGACTTGTAAATAATAAATCGTATGCAAATGCAAAGAGATCTCTTTTGCTAAAACCAATAAAGGGATTCAGATTTCAATTCTCTAAAAGAGAATTGAAATCCACAGAGAGGTGAAGAGAACCTACCGAATCTTTTCAGGGGGATTGAATGATGTTACTTCGCTCTACAAATCGACGCGTTTTCAATGATGATGATGATGTGATGAGAGGTTTTAACGATGGTGATAGCTTGACTTCCTCTTCGTCTTTGATTAGTTTTTCTTTTTTTCTTTGATAGCCCGGAAATTTATTAAATATATTAAAACGGGGATAATGGATGTATTTAAAATATCTTACCATCCACTAATAACCGGTTCTGTTCCAACTAATTTTTGTTTTGTTTGTTTGTTTTAAGTTTGTTTTTGTGGATTTGATGAGATCTGTTGTTTCCTTTGGGGGCTTGACCAATCTGTTGTGTCAGGTAAAACAAACAATAACGGTCTCATCAAGACAACAAACGAGGCCATGTTTCTGATTGAAGCTCTTTTTGGGGGCATAGCTGCTGATGGATATATGTTGTTATATATCACATGATTTTGATGTTTGTTATTAAAGATGCTTGCGCTAAATCTTGTGCTCCATTTCCTATATCACATGATTTTGATGTTATCAAATATGCTGATTTGAATCATCTGTCACAAACATGACTTCATTATACCACAAAGGCTAGGACATTATCATGTGTGAAGACAATACTGATGATTCTTGATTTGCAGTTAGTAGAGCTGAATCTTGGTATTTTTTTCTAAACCAAAGGTAGGAGTTAAAAATTTAGCTATCTGATTCACAAAGACGTTGGTGCATGTATGATTGATGCTCTTTTATACAAATAAATTTCTCAACGCTGCTTGATCAGAGTATAAATGGTGCTCTTTAAGCGTAGCTTAAGATGTGGCCAACTTTATTCATTTAATGTGGGTTACTCGCCAAACAGACTCAACGTACACTACCGAAAAATACCTCAATAGAATCAGACATCTAAAAATCCAGAACATCCTCTAGGTTTTTTCATCAGTTAGTACAAAGAGGTCTCATCACAAAGAAGAGATTCAAAGTCTCGGTTCACTCACCACCTGATATATTAAACAGCTTTCTGCTGATTGAGTACACAACAAGAAAAGAGAAATAGTACTTTCACTCACAAGTTATTACCTGAGCAAGTCTTTTGCCAAACTCTGTCTCGGAGACATCCTTTAGTGATGTACGTCTGAAATGGAGGGAATAGTGTACAGAAAAATCGTTCCATTTTTTGTAATTCATCTCATTCATAGTATTCCAAAAGCTTAAAACCAGTTACAGTATTTTTTTCTTAATTTTTAAATTTTTTTTTTTAGTTTTAAATGAAGTATATTAGAAGGCGTATATTAAAAAGTCAAATATATCAAATATCATATATATCTCACATATGTATCTACTAATATAAGCGCAACTAGATTTTGACCCGCGCTTGAAAGCGCGTAAACTTTTTATGATTAAAAATTTATGTAATTGAGTTTTATCTTAATTTAAAGAATTTTTTGGGATAAAACTAATTCACCAAAATTTGTGGTGATAATTGTTATTCATTAGTTTTTAGTTTCAGTTTTTAGTTTTAGATTTTGTTTTAGATTTTGGTTTTTATTTTTTAAGTTTCCATTTTTGATTTTCAGCTATTGGTTTGTGTTTTTAAATTTTAGACCCACTGAGTTAATTTGAACTGATATTACTAACAAACAAATCCCAAATAATCGAACATCTAATTTAAAACTGAAAAGATGACAAACAAATTTTTAAAGAAATTTGCAATAGTTTATTTTGTAAATAAATAAAAGCAAAAAAAAATATAACATGTTTTTTTCAGTTTTTGGTTTTGGATTTTAGTTTTTAGATTTGGTTTTGCTTTACATTTTTTTTTAAATCAGTAAATTATTTAAGAGAAATAAAACAATAAATTATTTAAAAGTTACCATTGAAATTTATCAAAACAAAATGATTGTTATTTAAAATAAAAAAAATACATTAACATGTTTTAAAGTACATGATTTAAATAAATGATTAATAATAGACAATTGTGTTTTGTTTAAAAATATTAAATACCTTTTGGGTTTGAAAATAATAACTGATTTTTTTATATCCATTAAGGTGGAAAGTTTATTCAATGTTTTTGGAGTTTTTCCTTAATAGTAAGCCCAAAAACCAAACCATATAATTTGTTCTAAAAACAAAAGTAAGTCCAAGACTATATCCCATAAATAACCATCGGTTTAATTTAAGTAATGCGGTTCAATTAACTATATGACTTGTATTATTTGTAACACTATAGAAAGAGTTCAAATTTAAATGATAACTTGTATCAGTAGATAAAATGAATAAAATGAATGATTCTATTTTAATAGAGTAGATATGTCAGATTACATACGCCTTATAAAAGCAACATTTCAAATCAATATCCATACAAATTAATCTACAAAACTCATAGTTGTGCCCTCAACATCAAATAATTTTCAATCATACAGAAAAAAAAGAAGATAATACCCCAAAAAGTACGACAAGAGTATAAAACACATAGCATATTGAAAAAAAAACGATTTTTTTGTGGAACAAAGTCCTCTAGTAAGGCAAGGGGGAGGCCTCAGCAGAAGAGGAGTAAAAGAAGTAATAGAATTGAGAGACAATAGCGTTGAAGAAGACGAAGGAAGCACCTGCAGCGAATACTCCCTTACGAAGAGTCTGACAGTCTGGAGGATTGTCCATGAACATTGTCCTATACTTTGTGTGGTATGCATTCTCAACCGATCCAGCTAATAGGCATGTCTCCGCTATCAAGAAGAACATCCTTTTTCGCCAAGAATACAGCAAGCAAAAACCAAAACAACATTTATCAGTTTCAGTATTATAAAGATTGAAGCACAATTGGATTAGTAACCAAATATAATTAGCACGTTAGACATTATAACGGATTAAGATACTTATGTTAGATTTGAACTATATTATTAGTACCATTTTAATTATGATTTTAATATCATGATATACTAATGACATAAAACTAGGACCAATCTTAGATTGTATATGTTTTTGACTGTGGATTTGAATCATATTTGTATTTTTTCATTTTTTGTTTGTTTAAGGTTAGTTAGTTACGTTGGACCGAATCAAAATCACATACTTAGAACCAGTTATATATATATCAAGACTAGCTTAAGCTAATGAATATATACGTGATCGATGAACTATATAAAAACAAAAAGGTAAATATATTACCAGCTGACAACGAAGAGAACGAGGGAAAGAGTTCGTGAACCACCAGGCTTGAGAGGCTTTCCACAGCAGAAGCAACGGCTAACGAGCATGATAAGAAGTTGACTAGCCACTGAGAAGAAAAAGGCTCCAATTCCATACCCTGTGGCTCTGTCAGAATCATACACACAATAGTTGTATTGCACCTCAGTGTCTTGCACAACCGTTGCCTGCCCACCCAAAAAAAAAGAAAAAAGAGATAAAATAATCATCATTTTGCTCAATGGGCATGCGTTTAATTAAATACTTACAGTGCTTCGTCTTTGTTCAGCAGCAACGGCTAGACCAAAGGCAACGAGGTTGAATACAAAGACTATAGCTGAGACAATCTTAGACGCCATGGTTTCGCCTTACTCTCGCTCTCTTTCACAAAATGTTTCTTTGGATATAAAGACAACTTTGTTTGCTTCAGATTTGATCATCTCCCCTAATGGATAAAGACACATTACCATTTCTTTGAAGTGGGTATCTCACCTTTTTCTTTATTTATTCTTATGGTTCAATAAAAACTACTTTTAATTCTTCGAAAAGTTTAATGGATGGTAGTTGAGGATGCAGCGTAGTGCTAAAGGTAAACACATGAGCTTCCTTGTGGGAGAAGTCTTTTGTTGTTTATAGCAACAAGAAAAAAGAGATCATTGTTTTTTTTTCAAAGTAAAACTTCTTTGAAATTAACGTGATAGAATCAAAGTTTTATTTTTATATTTGATCGTTTTCAAAATGGAAAACAGCTTGAAAAATGCCTAGAAACGTGAAAAGATATAACGTGGGAATCAGATTCCCACTTGATTGGAACATGTTACCGATATAAAAGACTTAAAATGAAATAAAAGAGTAGAAAAGAAGAAATGCTTATAGAAATTCTAGTTGGATGTGTAATGGCGAAGACTTCTTCATCAATCTAACATAACGAATGCTTAAATCCGAAGAATCATTAACAGTTAACCTAATCATCTACAGAATACTGTATAGGTTCATTATATGAATGAACTCCAATACTCTAATATTTTTTTCTCTGTAAAACTCTTCTTCCTACTCTGTTCGTATTGTTTATCGTACTGATCAGCTATCACCATTCAATTACTTTAGGTGCAAAAATCCAAATTATCTTTATTTTATTCGAACTCACGAAACAAAATTTTATACACTTCACTGTTATAAGAAAACACATCAACAATGATATATAAACAGCTAAAATCCATATAAGACCACAGGTTTTATTATTAGTTTTTGTTTATGTAAATTATATTGGTAACATTCTTTCAAACTCTAGAGACTCTTGTAAATAACTTGTTCTTATTCAATCAATAGATTTAACATTTTAAAAGATGTTACTTACATATATATTTGGCATCCTAAAAATTAAAATAAGGAAAACAAAACCTATCTGCATTTCTAATATTTTCCAGTACAAAATGTTATCATAAACATATACATATCACCTTCTTGGGGAGATGGGAGTAGATGAGTTGTTGGTACTAGAAGAAAGAGGTCCGACATACGAAGCTGTATCTCGTCTACACATCCTCGACACAACTTCGGAGGCGACTTGTAAAATCTCCCCGGTGAACTCAAGCAGTGGCTTTCGGACAAATCGCGCCAATAGTCCCAGAAGACCTACCATCATCATCCCCGTCTCTGCAATCATTTTTTAAAATCTTTTTTCTGATTTGGTACCCCTAATTTTTTCGGTAGTATAAATTCAACACGTGAGAAAATTGATGGTTATACACTTGTGAGGGATATGTAGAACTGTAGAGTGGCCATAAAAGGTTTTGTCTGTTTCTTGATTTCACGTGGGGAGTGGCCATAAAAGGTTTTGTCTGTTTTGTGGCCATAAAATGTTATCATAAACATATACATATCACCTTCTTGGGGAGATGGGAGTAGATGAGTTGTGAATGAACTCCAATACTCTAATATTTTTTTCTTTGTAAACTATTCTTCCTACTCTTCTCGTATAGTTAATCGTACTGATCAGCTATCACCATTCAATTACTTTAGTTGCATAAATCCAAATTATCTTTTACTCACTAAACAAAATTTTATAGACTTCCATGTTATAAAAACACATCAAAATTTTATAGACTTCAATGTTAACCACGCTAAAGTGGCCGAGTGGTAACGACCTGCAAAGTCCACCATTCAAGGAGACGCGGGTTCGAATGTAGACCATATCGAATGTCACAGCATGGCCAAGGAATGTTTACGCCACTTAAAGGTATCAGCAAAGGCTGGCTCCAGATCTAGGGTGATTAAGGGTCCTCGGCCTGAAACATCCTAGTTAAAAAAAAAATAATAATAATAATAATAATAATAATAATAATAATAATAAAACACATCAAGAACGATATATAAACAACCAAAGTTCATAGAAACCGAAACAGAATATAATAGCACACATGGAAAACTGTAAAGCATAAAGAGAAAAATATTAAACCGGCTTTTCAACCGAACTTAACACAACGTCGTTGTAATGTTCGGATCTAAAGTACTTTTATGAAAGAACTTGCATATTAACTTATTCCCTGGAGTTGTCCAAGAAAATCCTTATTCCTTGGATCTGAAGTAGTCTAGAGAAGCGTCCACTTTTTGTAAACGCCTTATCTAGCCATGCGGGATTTTCTCCACGAGAAACAAGTTCCATGGATGGAGAGTATTCATTTGGACACTAACTTAGGTGGATCAGCTTTAGGTGAAACACGAGATATCACTAATAAGGACTCATAAACTTGTGTTCGGGAAGCTAATTCTCCCCACAAGGCCACAAAGATGATGACCCGGTGGTCATGTATGGAACGCTCATCTCTCTTATTGATACATGACCACCCCTTTTGTTATTAGTTTTTGTTTATGTAAATTATGTTGGTAACATTCTTTCAAACTCTGGTAAACAACTTGTTCTTGTTCAATCAATAGATTTAACATTTTAAAAGATGTTACTTACATATGTATTTGGCATCCTAAAAATTGAAATAAGGAAAACAAAACCTATCTGCATCCCTAATATTTTCCAGTACAAAATGTTATCATAAACATATACATATCACCTTCTTGGGGAGATGGGAGGAGATGAGTTGTTGGTACTAGAAGAAAGAGGTCCGACATACGAAGCTGTATCGCGTCTACACATCCTCGACACAACTTCGGAGGCGACTTGTAAAATCTCCCCGGTGAACTCAAGCAGTGGCTTTCTGACAAACCGCGCCCATAGTCCCAGGACACCTACCATCACCATCCCCGTTTCTGCAATCATTTTTTTTTAATCTTTTTCTGATTTGGATTCCCCTAATTTTTTCGGTAGTATAAATTCAACACGTGAGAAAATTGATGGTTATACACTTGTGAGGGATATGTAAAACTGTAGAGCAGAGAGTGGCCATAAAACGTTTTGTCTGTTTTCTTGATTTCACGTGGGGGTTGCAACCCCCAGAAGTAGTGCTTAGCTAACGGTCATTGGAGAAATTTCAAAACTCTCTGTTTAGACAAGAGGGTTAGGCTTGGGTTTTGTTTATGGAAACTCGATATTTGGCATGAATGGAGCAAGTTTTCGTCAGTTAAACATTGGGGATAAAATATTCTACAAATAATTGATTTTCATAGAGCCATAGAAAATTAAGAGTGGATGATTATTTGTAGTTTCGGAAATAGTTAAAAGACACAACTATTTCTACTATATATCTATCTCCTTGGTCTTCACTTTTGTTTTTTTGAACTGTGATCTTCATGTTTAAAGACCGGTTAACATTCCATTTTTTTTTTTTTGAAAAGTATTAAGTATGATAAAAAGATTATTAACTGTACATTTATCGAAGTTTAGAATATTGATTTTTGAATTTGTAAATATATTCTACAGTGAAATTAAATATAGAACCAATTTTAGTTATATTACGTACTTTCAACTATAACACAATGGGAGTGATTAATTGGGATATAAAACTTTCTTTAGCTTTAGTTTTTTTTGCTATATTCTTTGAAACTACCTATCATGCTTCAAGTTAATTTTAAAAATTACAATAAAAAGACGGAGGTAAAACCCTTATTAATTAAATTAATATTTTATCTGTTGTAGAAAAAATATACAGCAGTCAAAATATATTTCTATTATCTTTATTTTGTCTGTTAAGATCCAATCACTTCTCCGACCTGTAATCTTGAGCTCTAACTAACTCTCAAAGTGTTTAACCTCTCAATCTCTCTCGCTCTCGTTTGCAACCAAGAAACTAAAGAGAAAGGAACAACACACACAGATTTGTTATCCTAGTTCGATCCTCCCTTGAGGCTATCTACGTCTGGGTGCTTGACGGCACAAGCAAACGTCTCACTAAATCACTCCAAGAGAAAGTACACAAGATGACTCAAGAACTTATAGAAAGCAACAAGTATAAAGCCCTCTTCTATCTTTCACTCTCTGATACTAATGAAATCGTTTTCTTCTGATGATCTTGATGAACTCCTTCTCCACTCTTATATATAGAGCAGACCGGTACACGCATTAAAGCCGACTCCAATAACCAACCCGGTTATAACCACCTCTAAGTTGTACCAAGCATTTAATAAGCCAATCCGGTTTACTAACTACTTCCAACCGATATTGTTGAATGTCACACTCTCAACAATCTCCACCTTGACATCAACAATAGTGTTCATCCCTCATGCCGTCAAACACATCTGTGCATTTAGCACTGAGCTACTCCGAGGTCAACAAGCGCTTGATCAAACTTGTTACTCGGAATAACCTTAGTCAACATATCTGCAGGGTTCTTAGAAGTATGAACCTTCTTGATCTCTACTTCTCCAGCTTCTAACAGCTCTCTCACAAAACTCATCTTCAGAGCTACATGTTTAGACACTGTCACATGCTTCGTTCTATCGTGAAAAACATTGTTCTTCGCCAAACAAATTGCACTCTGAGAATCACACCCAATCACAACTCTTCCTGACTGAACGTATCCCAATTCCTCAGTTAAGCCTCTTAGCCACAAACCCTCCTTGATAGCTTCCACCAATGATATATACTCGGCCTCTGTTGAAGATAACGCCACCACTTGTTGCAGACCAGACTTCCAACTAACCGTGTTAGTACCAACCTTGAAAACAAAACCTGTCGTAGATCTTCTGCGATCAAGATCTCCCCCAAAATCTGAATCTGACCATCCTTCAACACTGAATTCTTTTTCTGTACTCTTCTGAAACTTCAAGCCAAAATCTTGAGTTCTTACCAAATACCTCAATATCCATTGCACTGCAGACCAATGCTCTTCCCCTGGATTACTCATAAAACGACTCACCAATCCTACTCCGAATGCTAGATCAGGCCTTGTACTTATCATGGCATACATAATGCTGCCAACTGCATTCGCGTATGGAACTTCATCATCTGACCCAGCAAAACCTAGTTCTCCATCCTTTAAAGCCACCAATTTAAACTGTGCTCCAATAGGTGTTGAAACAGACTTAGCTTCTCCCATTCTAAACACTTGTAGAATCTTCTTCACATACTTTGATTGAGTTAAAGTAAGTACACCTGCCTTTCTGTCTCTCATGATCTCCATTCCAAGTATCCTCTTTGCTGGACCAAGATCCTTCATATCAAAACCTTCGCTGAGCATCTTCTTTACCTGCTTGATATCTGAAATTCTCTTTGCTACAAGCAACATATCATCTACGTAGATAAGTAAGTAGATATAGTCACCTTCACTGATCTTCTTCAAATACACACATAGATCAAACTCGCTCTTCTTAAAACCATTCTTCAGCATAAACGTATCAAAACATTTATTCCACTGACGTGGTGCTTGCTTCAATCCGTAGAGCGATTTTACCAGCTTACATACTCTGCCTTCTTGTCCTTCCTCTATGTATCCCTCAGGCTGTTCCATGTATATGTCTTCGTCTATAGTACCATGCAGAAATGCAGTTTTTACGTCGAGCTGCTCCAGCTCTAAATCTTGATCAACTACTATAGACAGCATCACACGAATTGAAACGTGTTTAACAACCGGAGAGAAGATTTCTTGATAGTCAATCCCTTCCTTTTGAGAATAGCCTTTGGCTACCAACCTTGCTTTATATCTCGGCTCTTCAACTCCAGGAATACCAGGTTTCCGTTTATAGATCCATCTACATCCAATAGCCTTCTTGTCTTTTGGTAACCTCGTGAGAAACCACGTCTTATTCTTCTTCAAAGACTCCATCTCATCATCCATTCCTGCACTCCACTTCTTCCAGTCCTTGCTTCTTACTGCTTCTTCATAACTATTTGGTTCTTCAGAGTCAATAATCTCTGCAACTGATAGTGCAAAAGCTACTTCCGAGTCCTCTGTAAACCTAGCTGGTTTCACTATCACCCTGCGAACTCTATCTCTAGCCAACTGATAGTTACTCAAGTCTTCAACCTCTTGTGTATCTTGTTGATCTTCTTCCTGAACTATCTCTGTAACTCCACCTTCATCTTGACTCTCCTCAGACGTACCAGAAACCTCTGCTACTTCTACTGTGCTTCTGTTTCCTTCATTCGTACCTGTAACACCAGTCTCAGACTCCACATCCTTATCTCCATGAAGATCTTTATACATTAGATCCTCTCTGAACACTGCATTTCGACTTATAATACACTTCCGATCTTCTATAATCCATACTCTATATCCCTTTACTCCAGTAGGATAACCTATGAATACTCCTTTTAGAGCTCTTGGTTTAAGCTTCCCTTGATCAATATGCACATAAACAATGCAACCAAATCTCCTCAGATGTCTGTAACCCGGTATCTTTCCCAACCACAGTTCTTCAGGGATGTTGAAGTCATTCGCTGACGAAGGATAACGATTAATGATGTACACTGCTGTAGCCACAGCCTCAGCCCAAAATTTCTCTTCCAATCCAGACTCATTTAGTAAACATCGAACCTTTTCCATCACAGTTCGATTCATGCGCTCTGCGACTCCGTTCTGTTGTGGAGTGTAGGTGCACGTCCGATGTCTCTCTATACCTTGCTGCTTACAAAAATTGTCAAATGCAAGATTACAAAATTCTAAGCCATTATCAGTTCTAAGACACTTAACCTTCTTATTCACCTGATTCTCTACCAGTACTTTCCATTCACAGAATTTAGAGAAAGCTTCATCCTTAGTAGCTAGAAAATAAACCCATACTTTCCTAGTGTAATCATCTATGATTGACATAAAGTATTGTTTCCTAGCTAATGACATTTGCACATTAGAAGATCCCCAAAGATCAGAATGCACATACCTCAGTACCTCTGCACTGTTATGTTTACCTACATTGAAGCTGAGCCTTTTATTCTTACCCATGATGCAGCTCTCGCAGAACTCCATATCACTGATATGTTTCTTATCTAAGGCACCCTTCTCTGCCAGTAGCTTCAGGTTCTTGACACTTGTGTGTGCAAGTCTACTATGCCACAATGCCGTGTCATCTTTTGTTGTTGCCACAAATGCTGTAGCTTTCACTGTGTCTCCGTCTAGAAGATACAGACTCCCACATAAAGTACCTTGCAGAGCCAGCCTTCCATTCTTGTAGAATGAGGTCTTTCCAGCTCCACCTTCTTGCTTAAATCCCTGCAAATCAAGTGTGCTTACTGAAATTAAGTTCCTTTTAAGGTTAGGAACATACCTGACATTGGTGAGACATTTAACGGTTCCTCCTGTAGCACTAATTCTGATTGTGCCAACACCTTGTACCGTTACAGCTCTATCATCAGCTAGTAAAACTTGACCTCCTGCATTCTCTGTGAACTCTGTAAACCATTCACGTCTGGAGGTCATGTGATAAGAGCACCCGGAGTCTATTATCCATCTATCACGCGGATCCTGCTCTGAAATAGTCAAAGCATCTACTTCGTGTAACTTGTCTACCATCACTGCTGCTTCACCATTATCCTCAGACTCCATTTTCTTCTTTCTGGCGAAGCAATCCTTCTTGATATGACCCTCTTTCTTGCAGTACCAACAGGTTAGCTTTGATCTCGACCTTGACCTTGACTTACTTGAGCCCTTTCCTCTGTAGTTTTCTCTCTTCTCAGGTCTACCTCGAGTAAAATACGCATCACCTGGCCTCTGTGAAAGTGCAGAATCTTTCACATCTTTAAGTTCAATCTCTTTTGACTTTGCAGCGTTAGTGACATCCTCAATAGTCAGTGTGTCTCTTCCATATTTCAATGTTTCTTTCAGCTGATTGTAAGGCGTTGGTAGCGAACTTAGCAACAAAATTGCTTGAACCTCCTCTGAAACAGAAACATTCACACTGCTTAACCCGGAAACTAATTTCAAGAAATCATCTATGTTCTCATCTATAGATTTAGAGTCTAGCATCTTAAACGTATAGAACTTATGCTGTAGATGAATCCTATTAGGTAGAGTTTTAGAATTATACAACCTTTCAAGTGCAGACCAGATCGTCGCCGCCGTTGTATATTCCTCTAGCTTCCGTAACACATGATCGCCGAGATTCAAGATGATCATGTTCATCGCTTTCTCAGCCTTCTCCGCCTTTTCAGTTTCGAGTTTCTTGACTCGTTCTTTGTAATCTTCCTCATCTTCGTCCTTCTTCATCGGAACATTCGATTCCGACGTCACCGGAGCTTCGATCAAAGCTTCCTTCAATCCGAGAATTGACAGATGAGCTAACATACGCTTCTTCCACATCGAGAAATCCCCTTGACCGTCAAAACACGCGATCTTAATCTTCGCCATCGATTCCTTCATTGAAGGAACCTGGCTCTGATACCAATTTGTTAAGATCCAATCACTTCTCCGACCTGTAATCTTGAGCTCTAACTAACTCTCAAAGTGTTTAACCTCTCAATCTCTCTCGCTCTCGTTTGCAACCAAGAAACTAAAGAGAAAGGAACAACACACACAGATTTGTTATCCTAGTTCGATCCTCCCTTGAGGCTATCTACGTCTGGGTGCTTGACGGCACAAGCAAACGTTTCACTAAATCACTCCAAGAGAAAGTACAAAAGATGACTCAAGAACTTATACAAAGCAACAAGTATAAAGCCTTCTTCTATCTTTCACTCTCTGATACTAATGAAATCGTTTTCTTCTGATGATCTTGATGAACTCCTTCTCCACTCTTATATATAGAGCAGACCGGTACACGCATTAAAGCCGACTCCAATAACCAACCCGGTTATAACCACCTCTAAGTTGTACCAAGCATTTAATAAGCCAATCCGGTTTACTAACTACTTCCAACCGATATTTTTGAATGTCACACTCTCAACATTGTCACTTAATTTTTACAGGTTTAACAGAAACATCTACAGTAAAAGAAAATTGACAAACTAAATTTAAAACAACATCCCAACCCATTACCCCTACAAATAAATATGGGATTTAAATCAAACATAGATAATAATTGATTGATCATATTTTATAAATAATTGGTCCCAAAAATCAAGTGAATGTAATCATTTTTATTAGTTTTGTTTTGTTTCGTTTCTTTCTTGTTCCTATCTTTATCTTTTATTGAGTACTAGATTTTTTTTCCGCGCTACGCGCGGATAATTAATTTTGAAATTTTATACTCCAGTTTTCACTTTTTAGCGCCTAACATACATACAATATAAGAACAGATATGAAGTGCATTGATTTTGGTTGTTTAAACGTTGGATGTATTTTCTCTTGGCCATTTCTAAACTGTAATAAGATTTTGTATTATACGTTTGTCAAAATACCAAGACTAAGTTCAGAATAAATAGATAGAAATGTCGAAATGTTGAATTTAGATGAATTTTCTTAAAAATCATCTTTTGAGTTGTATTTCTTTTTCTTTTACTTGAACTCATGCATTAAAGTTGACTCTTATCTTAATTCTAAAGTTTTTGTTGATTTTTTATTGTGTTATCAAAGTAAAACTGCGTTGTCGATGAAAAAACGAACATTAGCTTCCCTATAATAAGAGGTATTATTCGTATAGTATTGCATTTAATTTTTTTTTATACTTTTATATTTTTCTGGATAATGTAGAACTCATATTTCTAATTATTTATGCTTTGCAACTCCCTAAACATATGCTTGGTTGTTTTTATAGTGAAAGCCTTATAATCATTAATCAATAATATAATTATATATAAGGTAGAACATATGTTGGAAATATAAATATTGTATTTCACATGTACTTGTTTTAAAGAAACTAACTATGAGTTTTGTTGTAACTTCTTGATCGTGGCGTTAAATTCCTTGCATCATATTTCTCAATACATTTGATATAGCTTGCGTGATTAGTTGACCATTTTTAATTTATTTTGTGTGGGAAAATTGGCAAGATGTTTTAAAACATGCGAATTTAGATGTTAAACACAAAGATATTGTCTTATTGGATCAAGGATTTGAGCGGCTTTTTTTTTTCTTTTCAAATCTCTTTTTATTGTATCCATCATTTCTAAATTCTATATGAAATCCAAACTGATTGGATTAGTCATTTGTATAAGTTCTCCCAAATTCCAGCTTATTAGAAAATATGAATTTTGTTAAAAAGAAAATCTATCAAATGGGATTTGGTGGGTTTTGGATGATATTTTATAGTGAGAAACAATATAATCAAATACCACTTCCTATGATAGTGTTTGAATTTTTTTTTTTTAAAAAGAAGAAAGTAAAAGTAAAAAAAAAACAAAAAAAAAAACAAATTGTTTGAAATGGAAAAAACAATTTTTCCAAAATCAGTTTTAATATTTTTAGATATTTCATAAAACGATAATAATAGCAAAGTATAGTAATTTCAAAATCAATATGTTATTTTACATAAATATTTAAAATTTTAAAGTTATTTTTATATTTTCGTACGGTGTTTGCATTTCATTTTTAATTTATTTTGTTTGGGAAATTGGCAACATGCGAATTTAGATGTTAAATACAAAGATATTGTCTTATTGGATCAAGGATTTGAGCGGATTTTGTTTTTTTCATATATATTTTATTGTATCTATCATTTCTAAATTCTATATGAAATCCAAACTTATTTGATTAGTCATTTGTATAAGTTCTCCCAAATTCCAGCTTATTAGAAAATATGGATTTTGTTAAAAACAAATCTATCAAATGGGACTTGGTGGGTTTTGGATGATATTTTATAGTGAAAACAATATAGTCAAATACCACTTCCTATAATAGTGTTTGAAACTTAAAAAAAAAAAGAGTAAAAGTAAAAAAAAAATTACTTTTCCTTTAAAAAAAAACTAAATTATTTGAAATGGTAAAAAACATTTTTCCAAAATCATTTTTAATATTTTTTATATATTTCATAAAAAGATAATAATAGCAAAGTATAGTAATTTTCAAAATCAATCTGTTATTTTAAATAAATAATTAAAATTTTTTCGTTTTTTATATTTTCATACGGTGTTTGCATTTTATTTATATAGTATTTTTCCTCTTAAACTTCTAACAACGCAGTGCGGAAAAAAAATTTGTTGTTGTTGTAGTGAATACTTACTTTAGAAATATTGTATATAGTAATTTAACTTGAGATTTTATTTTTATGAACCTTTATATATTTCTAGATTAATTTGTGTTACCAGTATGACTTTGTTTTATCTAATACACATTGGCCGAGTGAATAAGTTAACTTGAAAGCTTTCAGTCCTTTATGCTCATTGTTTGTTTGAAAATAGTCGCTTATTAATCCCATACGAAGAGAGGTATAAATGTTGACATATAATATCTTTTTAATATGAGAGCTTTCTGGGTGACTATTTTGTCTGTAAAATCTTTTTTTTTTTTTTTTGTGTATACTTGTTTATAAGTAAACTTATTACAACGTTTATTTTATCTTATGATTTTGGAATATATTCTTTGTATGATGCGTATTGGCAAAACCGGTGTACATGTTTTCAAGAACAACCAGATATAAGGTTTTGAGGTTGTATTTTGTTTTTTGTGTTATTGTCTTCCTGTACATACTTCCAATCTTGCAGTCAAAATGATTTATGGCACTTGGTTTTGCATGGTATATTGATATCACTGCGATGATGACTTTAAGCCTATATCTTTCCGGTTTTCTCCAGCTCTGTTTCTATTTCTTTGAGTTAGCGACACTGGCTATTACAGGCGATTGACTTAAATTTGGAACCCAATAATATGCAAGAGTGATTGAAAGGAAAAATAAAGGGAAATTAATTACTATTTATCATCATAGTGAAACATGACGGCTCTGATACTATAAATGAGATAAGGAGTTGCTTTTAGTTTAAGAGGAATAAAGCCTTGAATCGCCCTGAAGGAATAAAGCTTTTACATTAATGAGGAATCAGAAAATAAACTAACTCCTTATCTCATTTATAAAACCGACTCCTTACTACTAAAAGCAATTAAGAAGAATGATGTACAAACGAATGATTTAAGAAGAGTAGCTATAATACCAATCTGCGAGTTATCCCTCATGATGTCACAATGATATGGTTTTAGTATATATCCTAGCAAAATCATGTATGTTCAATGACTAAACCAAGACGGATGGAACATAAACCGGTCTAAACCGAGGGGGTCGTCATTGAGATCAAAACTTTGATCCAAATTTCTGGTACACCTGAACGTAGAGGAATAAGATCCGAGTATAATAGTGTTCACGATCAGGAAGACTTGTGCTTTCCACTTCTGCTTCTTAATTTCCTCATTCAAAATTTTCTTTTTTACATGTTCACGAAAGATTCCAATTTTTCATTTATGCAAATGCATTTAGTCCATCAACTCCTCTTATTATTCCATGATTGGGTCTGTTTATATTGGTCATTCATCTATTCAAAGTATACTCTTCTAGTTTTCTTTTGAATTTTTATATCCCCTTTTTCAGTACTGTGTAAAATTTTGTCATCAGTCATGCTCTCACACTTGAATTTTCCCGTATGCCACCAAAGATTTTAAGATTTTTCTTTAATGTCCAGGAAGACCATATCCTCGTCTTGCTGAAACCATTTTTTTATGCAAGTTAACTTTTCAGCTGGTTTTTTTTTGTGTTCATCTTTCAGTACCATTCACAAATTTCATGTCACCGGGACTGTAGTTTAAAAACTCCATCGCCAAAACGCAACCTGTAAAAGAAAAGAAATCAAAACAACCACACACAGAAAACATATAAATACATAATGAGAAACGAAAATTAGTAAACAAAAACGGAATAAAATGAAAGAACATAACTTTCCTTGTACCTTCTGCTCTCTCCTAAGCCTCTCGCAGTTCTCATCCTTTGCAACTGTACAATCGTAGATGGTGCGGCTTTTAGGGTAATGGATACGGAATGGCCTCTCATACGGATGTGACGCAAGGTCCAAGGAAAGTTACTCATGCAATGAGGTCGGTGGTAAAGCATTATCTACTTCTTGTAAATCTACATCTTCCGGTGATGATGGATGAGCTGCTTTGAAGCATAGCCTTTTTGAAGAACTAAAAATCCAAGAGCGTAGGATAAGTAAAGCAGCTTTTCCAAATCATTTAGACCCCTAGGGAAAATGAAGAAGAAACTAAAACAGCAACCAAATATAAAATCAAAGTTCAGAAAATGACTTCAGCCAAGTAAAACAGTAACCATCTATGTTTCCATATTTTGGCAGTTATCAGTCCGACTAATTAAAAGATCAAAGCATCAACTTGAAAAAGAAGATGAATGAAGCCAAAACTCGTGGGAACATATGAAGAGAGAATATGTGATGCTTCGGTTACAAACAAATTGTCAACATGCTTATTTATATGTAAGGGACACCTGTGATCTTAGGGTGTTGCAAGAAAATTAAGAAGATAGTAACTTAATTATATCAACAACCTGTTTTAGATAAAAGCTTTTCGATGAAAAAGCTGGTTTACTTTATAAAGTAAGATTTAGTTACCTACAGTCATTCAGCATACTCACCTTCGGACCAATGAGAACCGCCAAGTGCCTGATCGTTTCTCTCATCCTTTAATAAGAAAAGAACACAGTAAGAAATCAATATACAAAAGAAAATCACCAAGTTACAACAGAAGCTGACATTGGTGTAAGAATGAGAAAATGAATCATGAGTTAATTTGATCAATGAATCTTCTTTTAGAAATTCATAGATATGCTACACCAAAGACAACTGATTTTCTCCATGTTAACCTACGATGGTGCTCTATGTACACCCCTTGGTTAGTAATAGTAGTAGGGAAGACATATACATGCGGCTAAGAGAAATTATGAAGTAGTATCTTTTTCTTTCAGGTCAGTTTCTCCCTCCAGCTTACCTACATCCTCATCTGCTTAGAAATATTACCAAGTTGGTAAACAAATGTTTAAATCATTCTCAAATTTTGATGGTAATGAATCTCCTTATTTTCAGAGTTTAGGTTAATGACTAAATGGATTTAGATTTTTTAAGGTTACCTTATTATTAGGTGAGGACGATAGTCAAGTTCATCTCCAATATCTTATTCTTCTTACTTCTTTCTAGACATATTTCTCCTCGCTTGTTGCCGCTTGTCTTTGTGTCGTCTACGAAGCAAATCTCTGAGAAGTTGTTTTTTAGATTGTAAACAGAAAACATATCAAAACCAAGTTAGTATCGTGAAGATCTACTAACCCGTGCAGCGATGGAATCGAAGGAGGTAAATTAGGCTTCGGGACAGCTAGCAAATCGGTGGTGGCGCCGTTGTGGAGGGAAGGAGGAGACGGCAGCGTCTAGATCCCAACGGTGACTTTCGAGGAAGATAGAAGCTTCTTCTCTTGATGAAGACGTGATCTCGAGGATGGAACTGATCAGATTCGCGAGAACCAAGAGGAGGAGAAGTTGGGTAGCGATTGAAAATTGAAAAGTTACGAAGATTAAGGTGGAAGTGGAAAAGGCCAGAAGGTTGTAAGAAATACGGCGACCAAAACTGAAAAAAAAAGAATTATGTTAATATTGGGTTACATGCGACAGTTGGCGTTTTCCTATTCGTTGAATATTTAATCCAACGTGGACATGTCCAGAGTTGAGCATATCGCCCTTTTAATATTGTAAGATATGCAAATAGAATGAGAGTTGCTACTAACTAGGATTGAAAGAAAGTGTAGTTAATATGTTGCGTGTTGTGTAATTATGCCAAGTCAAAGTGGGATTTGGCTGCTCGTGTTGTGTAAGAGCATGTACATCAATGAACCCCCTCTTGGGGTTCATATGTATTGTTTATTAATTTATTGATGAGACCATGAATAGTGATGAATCCAAATCAATTGTGCTCTTCCATTAATGAACCGGAAGCCGGGGTTCATAAGAATAAAATAATATATTTTTTTGAAAAATAAAGTAATTTTTAAAATTGTTGAAAAGTTATTATTCATTATAATGAGAATTTTTGAACTAAAAAAAAAATTAATGCATGCTAGAAAAAAAATTATTCAATAATTGAGAATTCATTATATATGTTGACAACATGGGCAATGGATTTTTTTTTTCAATCATTTTCATATAACAAAGTATCTCTGATCATAAGTATAGCCTGAGAGAAGCCAAAAGATAACTGAATTATTTTTTCAAAATTATTGAACAACATTAGTATACTTCATAGTCTTAAACGGCTGATCAGGATAGCGAGGTACTCTATTATATCTTGGAACATACCTGTTTTATAAAATCTGCATTCAAGCAATTAATTACTACGGGTGGATCAATTTTCCCATCATCTTGCAACTCCAACACAATCTGCAATTAAACAATGCAGAGAGAATAAATGTTAAGACTTGTCAAAGGGAGAATAACAGTGAACACTTTGTATCAAAAGAGCAGTCCACTTACATGTTGGTTTAAAACTTGTCCATTGTTGTCTGTATCAGTGACATACTGACTACACCTCTCATCCTTCCATATCAACACCAGAGGAGTATTCCCAGTATGATAATGTGCATGTCTGCGACAAATTTACATGAGAACTTAAGTAGATGTTGCTGCATAACTATTGGCCAGAAACAAAATGGCATGGAAAATAAAATTTATATACATCACTATTAGACATAAACTTTGTCTAACTTTTGGTTACTGAAGCAAACTAAATGGCATTCTATAAGTAGGAGAGATGAAGTGATGCACTTACTTGTTATAGAACAACAATCCATCCTTGATCGCAGTCATGGTCCCAACTCAAGATCCCAAAGTGACAGCATCTTTGCCATATATACGTTGAAGTTCAAGGCTAGCGACTTGATATGATGCTGGGAACAGAAAATAAGTAGAACAAAACTTTACAGCTGCTAATATCTATAACTAGAATGTCTTATGTTTTCAATATTACCTTTCCAGGCGTTGAAATTTTTGTGGTTGATATCAGATCCTGTTACAATTTGAATAGCATCAAACAACTTCTCCTGAGGTGTATTCTTGAGCTCTTGAACAACTCCATAAATAGTCTTTCCATTCTCAAAGTATATGTGATTGTTTGGGTGCTTTGTCTTGCAATTAGCATGCTGCTCAAACTCATACGCATTACCTGTTTTGCACAGTTCATTAACATAAGACATAGATTTTGCATTAAACATACCATTCTTATCACGTTGCTTACTTTATTAAGGTTATAGTTTCTGCAACCACATAGATACCCAGTCCCCTTTATAATGACTTAACATTCCTGTTACTCTCAACTAAATGATCCCTATAAGCTGAGTGGAGTCTGCCTTGGTCGCAGTTATAAAAAGGAACAACACTGAACTTAAACCTATGGTAAAAAGAAGGCGGATCACAAGCACCAGTCTCGTCAGGTTTTGACTGCAACCAAAAGAACCTGAACTCTGCTGTACATTCATAAAGCGAGTAACCCCTTCAACAAACCATATCAATCACATAATACGTCTGATCCAACTACATACAAAAAAAGTACCAAACCACTTAGTATATGATCAGAAACAAAGATAATTACAAACCAATAAAAGGAAGAATCTTTAAACCTCGTGAAATATACAATCAAGTATTGAATATGATTGTACTGGACCAGAATTTTTAACACATAAGCCAATATTTTAAAACAAAATCTTTATAAAAAAATTCATAACCTAGATATTTTTTGAACACTGAAACCAAACAAAAAGTTATCAACTTTGTAAAGACAAAACTAAATCGAACAAGAGGGCATTACCAATCTCTGCTTAGATTCTCAGGAACATCGATCATCCACTCAGGTAACATTAACTGACTCGCGAACCGCTTGCGAGCTTCAGGTCCTCTGTGACTCGAAGCTTGGCGAATGTTAAAGCTATTAGCTTCCGATTCGTTTCCGGTAGTGTCGATATCAGGCATGGGTTCGGATAGTTCTTCCGGGTCGACATTGGGGGAAGATGGTGATTGGAGAGAGATTACGGAAGAGGCGAGGTTTCGAGCTGATTGATGTCCGTCGGAGGTGTTGAGACTGACGGAGAAGAGAAAGTTCTCGGCGTTTCTGTTGATGGGAGGTCCAATCGATGCTTCACACGTGGTGTGAACCCGTATCATACGGTATCACTCCCACGAACCGGATCACAGAAAAGGCCCATTTATTTCTTTTTTTTTAATCCGAAAAGCAGTGAACCTCAACCCATGAACCCCTTTAAAACTCTCAATGCACATGCTCTAAGCATATATATCAAGCTCCAATGAGAAAAATGAAATCTAATTGTTAAAGTTCTCAGTAGTTGTAAGAGGGATTACCTATATTAGCTAGTTTCCATTCAAATAAGACTTTATAAAATGAAGGTTTGGACCTCTCTATTCAATCAAAAAGGTCTAAGCACTAATAAATTAAACTTTAATAGATAAATTTCAGTCAATACAAACACATGTCCTTAGAGTAAAGATCCCACCAGATTCATGATAAATGTAAAATGTTACTTTATGCTTCCACTTTACATTAAAACAATCTATTAGTATTTGCTTTTAATTATATACAAATAATCTCGGATCAAAGTCTATTACCCAAGTACCCAAAACCATGCCATTACCAATACTGTAGTTGCAATGGAGCTATTGAAAATCTTTTTTTTTTTCTCGAGAGACTATTGAAAATCTTATGTTCAAATGTGGCCGCTACAATTAATAAAGAACGGGTGGCTAGAAGCCTAGAAGCACAAACTTCCCAGCCTCCTTCTAGCAGGTGAATTTCTTTCAAATTTAAGTAATCGAAGCAAGTGAAAGTATATATATGATTTTGAGTTTTTTTATAAAAGAAGTTTAGTTCAGTTTATTAACATTGGTATAAATTTATTACAAAAGAATTCCAAATACTCTCAATGTTATGTTTCTATTTGTTAAACACGACAACATCATAAAATTATATAATAAGTCCTTATACGATAACTTGTCATATATAAACTTATTCCCCAATGGAATCAATATACAGTAGAACCTCTATAAATTAATACTCGATAAATTAATAAATTTCTCTGGTCCCAATTTGGGCTGGTGTAAAATATGACACAAATCGATAAAATAATAAGATAATAATATTCTTAAAACTTCCATGTAAATATATGGTCCCACTAAAATCATAAATTAATAATCTAGCTATATATAATTTTATATAAGTACAATCTAACATTATATATTGACTATAAAAATACTTTTATTTTTTTAAACATTTCAATAGATTTTGATAATATTTAGTTAGGGGTCTTATATTTACTATAAAAATACTTTTATTTTTTAAATATTTCAGTATATTTTGATAATATTTAGTTAAATTATATCGAAAACCATGTAACAATTCTATGAAACATAAAAATATACACCAAATAAGATAATAAAACAATATAAAAGTGAAATTTCTAAAATTTAAATAATGTACATATGCTAAAATCACATATTTTTATTTTATAAATAAAAATGAAAATAAAATGAAAAAAAAAACTAAATAAGGAAACTTTCGTAAATTAATATCTCTATAAATTAATAAAATTTCAAAGTCCCGATATTATTAATTTATAGAGGTTTTACTGTACATAAGTGTCACTTCAGAGCTGTGCACACAGATTAAGGAAATAATTAATTTTACACATTTTCTATATAAAAACACAATTACCTATACACCTAACCATATTTTAACCAATAGAAAAACAAATTACATAATAAAATTAATAAAGTTTGCATTGAAAACCGAAAATGACACTTATTTTGTAACGAAAAAATTATCTACAACGACACTTAATATGAAACGGAGGGAGTAATATTTTCTTCTTAAATTTGTAAATATTGATTTTGTAAATAATATTTTCTTATTAAATTTGTAAATAATTTTGCTATGGATATATGTATATATGTATATAACTTAAAACATAGTATGGGTATACTCATGTCATTGTGAAATTTTAAGAACCAATTAAGGTGTTTTTAAGTGGATGATCGCGTGCTCATCTTTTACTTTTCACTTGCGAATCCCCACCTTTGATTTCTTAAGTGGAGGGTTAAATTTCGTCTACGTTTTGTCATCTCTCATATTGACATTATGTTTATGTTAGTTTCTTGGTTCTGTTTCAATGCAGATATGGAAATATAGATATCTCAATTTGTGTTTGACAAAAAAAAATGATATTTCAGTTTGTAATCCCCCATCCAATTAGAAGTTAGACTACAAGAAAACAGGGCTCATTCCGAGGAAAATTTCAACAGCCACGCAGTTCCTCGGAAAATTCCGATGGGATTCCGATGGAATTCCGACGAAACACAAATTTTATGTTTCCTCGGAATTCCGTCGGAATATTCCGACGACATTCCGAGGAACATATATTCCGTCGGGATAAACCGAGGACATTCCAAGGATAAATTATAGTCGTTGGAAAAGTTCGAAAATTCCGAGGATTTTAAATTTTCCTCGGAATTTCATCGGAATATTCCGACGGAATTCCGAGGGATATTTATGACCATTGTATATTCCGACGAAATTCCGACGGAATACTAGTTTTCCGTCGGAATTTCGTCGGAATCGTCGGCAGAATTTCATCTATAAATACAAGCACCCCTCCTCTCCTTTCATTCACTCAATATTCTCATCCTCTCACTTATACACACGAATCTGGTTCACAAAAACATGTCTTCTTCAAATTATTATCGTTCGTGGATGGA
>CAKOAT010449598.1:191449-209703 GCA_932364175.1 Eruca vesicaria subsp. sativa | reverse complement strand
CAAACTCTTGCATCTTTATCATCTTCTCCGGAATGTTTCTCTCCGTTTGATATATGGAAGCAATCTTGCCTGAAAACATTCTCCCTCATCGATCTTGATCTCAAGATCCATCCTTCCATTGATTCTTACTGCAGCGGCTGCACCGCTCTCACCGCTGTCTTGCAGGTACATATCTATCTTATAGATTTTATGGCCTAAATATAAACTAAGAAACGAATAAAAAGACTATTCTTGTTATTTAAAACGTCTAGTAGTAACCTATTATGAATCATACTATTTTCTCATATGGTATATAATATTGTAATAAGATTTTGAAGACTATAAAAAATTCATCAAGAATTTAATTAATTTTTAAAAAGAATTTAAGGACGTATGTTTATATATATATGTGTGTGTGTGTGTGTATCAACTCTTAAAATTTTGAAATTCTAAGACCAGTGTTTCATTTCTAGATGTTCAAAACCGGTTTGAGTGTTGATTTTTTTTTTGTTATTTTGCTTTTGAAGGGTGATCATCTTGTTGTTGCAAATGCCGGTGATTCACGAGCAGTAATAGCAACAACTTCTGATGACGGAAGCGGTTTAGTACCGGTTCAGCTATCAGTAGACTTTAAACCGAACATTCCTGGTATATCTCTAAAAGCCTTCTCCATATTTTACAATTAAATTCCCGGTTAACAATTGGTTTTAACAATTGGTATGTATGCCCGGTTAAACAGAAGAAGCAGAACGTATAAAACAATCAGATGGACGATTGTTTTGCCTAGATGATGAACCGGGAGTGTACCGGGTGGGCATGCCAAACGGCAGATCGCTCGGTTTAGCTGTATCAAGAGCGTTTGGAGATTACTGCCTTAAAGACTTCGGTTTAGTCTCTGTACCGGAAGTGACATACCGAAAGATAACCGACAAGGACCAGTTCCTTATCTTGGCCACAGATGGAGTAATATATCAAATATTTATTTACTTTTGGAACATATTATGATATAGACACATATATAACTTACATTACCATGTATATATGTGTGAAGATGTGGGATGTGATGACAAACGATGAGGCAGTGGAGATAGTAAGAGGAGTCAAAGAGAGAAGAAAGAGTGCAAAGAGATTGGTGGAGAGAGCTATGATACTTTGGCGTAGGAAGAGAAGAAGCATCGCCATGGATGATATCTCTGCTCTTTGTCTCTTCTTTCATCCTTCTTAGTTTCACTCTTGTTTAACCTCTAATACATATATGTCAATGTATTTTGAGCTTCAACAACAAAGTGTCATATATATATATATATATACACATTTTCTTAGAATAATAGATGTTGTTAAGATTAGAAATGAGTGATTAAGAGTTTCATCATGTTTTTGTATATTTGGCGTGTAACGTTGACATAGTGAGTGATTACGTTGTTCTTCTTGAGTAACGTTGAAATGGCATAGTGAATCAGTGGATCACATGCATAGCTCTTAACTATGGTTATAAACATGACATTAACTTAAACATTACAGATTCCGATTTTAAGGACTTGCTTGCAGATAAACTGTACATATGAGTGATTAGATTAACCAGTGTCCTCTCTGTTTAACTCTCATCAGTGACATACTGCATAAACCTCTTTCTCGATCTATGTTATAAAGTTCATGTGTTTGTTTCTTTAACAAGTCTTCTAATCAACCTTGATTTCTTTTAAGATATATATACGGTATGAAACTAATCTTCTTATTTTCTACGTGCAAGAGAGCAACTTGCATCATGTGATATTTATAATACTAACTACTCTTCTCATTTTGGCTAATTTTGTAATGCATCTGACTGTTTTAAGAAATGTTTTGGAAGAGCCAAACATGATCACATATGGAAATATAAGGATGAACAAAATACACATTAAAGAAAGCAGAGGTCATAATGCGAACCAGTTTGACTGAGACCAATGGTAGCGGTTAATGATCGAAGATGACAAAATGGAAAAACGTAAATACATAGATTAAGACCTAATCCTAGTTTTCAAGGTGTCATTTGAATATTACTTATCAGAATCTCATTAGAACTTCGAAATCTGTTAATTAAGTCTTTTTTTCGAAAAAGGGTTTACCTGTTGATTTAAAGAGTTGATTTGAATTCCTTAGTTCCAATCATTATCTTCCTTAAAGCATTTTCAAAATAATTTCACACCTTACATTTTCAACTATTTTTGTAAAATTACTTGTGACTTTTTATTGACATATTTTAATAGTTTTAAAAAGAGAAGCACAAACCGATGGCTCCAGGCTAGACTTCCCCTGATGCTGCTGCATCACTCACTCGTGCATGTTTGTTAATTTGCACTGAACTTAGAATATAAGAGCACACAAGTAGGCCCCAATAATTTTTTTTTTATTTCTTCTGCAACAACCACTTCACTGAAGTAACCAACATTTGCAAGGCTATAGGCTACGTGACCAATGGGGCTAAGCTCACTGTTACCAAAAAATAACAACAACCCTATTCTTTGCGTCAATGAAGAAACTAGTAGCGCCAATCTTAAGTCCAAAACCAATGAGTGTTCTCATATCAACCGCAAAGAACAACTTGTTCCAGAACACCTCTTTAAGTTCAATCTTAGTCGTAACCCAAATGTCCATCCTCAATGTTTCCTTGCGCTTGAATAACACAGCAAGCTGCTCCTCTCTAACATTAGAAAAGTCACAAGACTCACAACAGCTCTCTCAGTAAGATTCAAAAAGGCAGAGAGGTAGATGCTCCCCAAATCTCTCTGTTGTAAAATAAAACATACTAGACGTGTCACATAATATAACTTGTAAGAACTTCTTGGTTTGATCCATCTTGTTTGCCCAAAATAAGGGTTCCAAACCGGAGGTTTAGGTTTGTTTTTTCTTCTACATTGATGATGCATAAACAAGGGATCATAGAGTTTACCTTTACGCTTTATATATGAGTCAACTATGTCATCATCTTTGTGAATCCCGTAGAGATTGACACTCATTAACTAAACTTTAAAATTCATCATCATAACCACTAGAACCTCTCTTTCTTTCCTCTGCTGCTATTGCTTTGCCAATAAAATTTTTCTTTCTAAAGTTCTTATCGTTAGATAAAGCTTTCTAGTTTTTGCAAGCAGATCTCACTGTCTTTAGAGATGTCAAAGGGACCCTAGAGAACACATCCTCCAACAAATCTCTTGGAAGATATTATAGGATCCATGTTGTAGCATAACCTATGATGTACGTTGGAAATTAATTTATAACCTCTCAAAACAAAATATAGGTTTCTCGATCATTAAATTCATTTAGTAAATGAGTCTAGAAAATATAGCTTGTGCTAATTACACAAACTGTGTTGAGTTAGTTCATGACCTCACCGTTCGTTTTGTTACCCTTAATATCGACTTTATCATATATGATTCATCATTGGCTACGTGGAAGCTGATGGACATTAGATAAATACTAAAATCCATCTTTGCCATTGTTGAATTTGTCAATGGAAGTTAGATAAAAGTGAGTTTTCAAAGCTCTATATTAAACTTATTTAGTTAAAGAAAAACTTATTTTTATAAACAGAAAAAAAAAACAAAACAAAAAAATCATTTGAAATTACATTGTCAAAACCATTGCATACAAGTAAATTAAAAATATTTGTGGAGTCAATACTCGATTTGGGTTAGCAGCCATTAGCTGTAGCTTTCAACTAAACGGACGCCACGTCATTCTCCCTGACAAGGTAACAACATGTGGCGGACGCCAGTGAAACTCTGCTCAATCCACTTCAATTCCATTTCTCGAATCCGCAAGTAAACGGTACTAATCCCCTACATCGCACCCCACCTTTTCCACGCATCACCAACCAACACGTGTATTAATTACCCAGCGACAGAGAGAGTCCATGGATCCCACACTTCCGCTTCCCCACTGGGCTGAACCGCATCAGATAAAAGCCAAAGAAAAGGAATCAGATACCAACGAGGTTATCACCTTATATAACAACAAGAGCGCTTATCAATGATAAGCGAAACTACTTATCAAACTAAACTACAGACTGTATGGACAAAACACATCGAAGAAAGTGGAGAACAAGTCGTACTTTCTTCTTTTTTTTTCTTTAATTAAAAAAAAAAATGAAAAAAAGAAATATAAATTGAATCTTTCTATCTCTGTTTCCGGGTCAGCCTTTATCTTCTTTCTTCTCGTTGTTGCGACGCCGAGGAAGAGAAACCCTAGAAAAAAAAAAAAACACATTTTCCAATCTAAGCCTTGACCAAACAGATCTTGTAAGGGAAAAAATGTCGTCTCTGAGCAGAGAGTTAGTGTTCTTGATCCTTCAGTTCTTAGATGAAGAGAAGTTCAAAGAATCTGTTCACAAGTAAAAAAAGTTTCTCTCTGTTTCTTTAAATCTAAGATTTGTCTGAATAGTATTTTTTGTAATTAGGGTTTTGATTATTTGTGTGTTAAAGGCTAGAGCAAGAATCTGGATTCTACTTTAATATAAAGTACTTTGAAGAGAAGGCTCTTGCTGGTGAATGGGATGAAGTGGAGAAGTATCTTTCAGGGTTTACTAAAGTTGATGATAATCGTTACTCTATGAAGATTTTCTTTGAGATCAGGAAGCAAAAGTATCTTGAAGCTCTAGATCGGTATTTAATTAATATTTTTTTTTTTTAGTTTTTTAGCTTAAGTAGGCTCTTGTGTATGTTCTTGTATTTGATGATGATGTCAACATTTGTTTGTTTGTTTCAGGAATGATAGAGCCAAAGCTGTGGAGATATTAGCTAAAGACTTGAAAGTTTTTGCTACGTTTAATGAGGAGCTTTACAAGGAGATTACTCAGCTTCTGACTCTTGAGAATTTCAGGTGATTTTTGTTTTTTTTTTTAACTTGATTGTAATTGGACTAAAGGAGGAGACTTTAGTGCTGAAGAGTGTGTGTTTTTTTTTGGTTTATTGACAGGGAAAATGAGCAGTTGTCTAAATATGGTGATACAAGATCAGCCAGGAATATAATGTACACTGAGTTGAAGAAGCTTATTGAAGCGAATCCTCTGTTTAGAGAGAAGCTAGCCTTCCCTAGCTTCAAGGCTTCACGCCTCAGAACTTTGATTAATCAAAGGTTAACTAAGATGCTTTCTTTATTTTTTGAAGAAGATGAGTCAAGTGCTTGATGTTTTTTTAAAAAACTTTGCAGCTTGAATTGGCAGCACCAGCTATGTAAAAACCCGAGGCCTAATCCTGACATCAAAACATTGTTCTTGGATCATTCTTGCTCTGCATCAAATGGTGCTCGTGCAATCACTCCTGTGAATCTTCCTGTTGCTGCTGTTGCAAGACCTTCTAACTTTGTTCCTCTTGGAGTACATGGTGGAGTAAGACCTCTGACTTTACTTACTTCTTTTCCACCTTTTATGTTATTTTAACTTTATGTTTAGATTTTGAGAGCTGATGAAAGTGCTAATTAACTGTGCAGCCTTTTCAACCAAGTGCTTCTCCGGCTCCTAATGCTAATGCTTTAGCTGGATGGATGGCTAACCCTCACCCTTCTTCTTCGGTTCCATCTGGTGTTGTGTCTGCTTCCCCGTTTCAGCTGCAGCAGCCAAATCAAGGTAGCTTTCATGTGACAACTGTTTTGATGTTGAAACACTTGTTTGTGTTTACTGGACTCTATCTTTGGTCTTTGATGAGTTGTTAATGTCTTTATTCTGTTGCTGTATTTTGTCATAACAGTTAATGTGCTTAAGCATCCTCGTGCACAGTCAAACTCACTGGGATTGATGGATTATCAGAATCCTGACCACGAACAACTCATGAAACGCTTAAGATCTGCACAAACCAGCAACGAGGTAGATTCCTTACTTTTTGAAATACTTATTAATCATTTGCAATGTGTGTTTTTGATGTATAAGTTTATGTCTCTTTACTTCTCGAATCACAGGTCACATATCCTCCTCATCCTCACTCCTCTGCGTCACTTGATGACCTTCCTAGAAATGTTGTGAGTACAATGCGCCAAGGGTCGGTGATACTAACCATGGATTTTCACCCTGCCCATCACACTTTACTCGCTGGTTAGTCTACTTGCTACTACCATGAGGAGCTTAGAAGGTTTTTATTTGACTCTTGTTTTTAACATGGTCTGTTACTTTTTAGTTGGTTGTTCAAACGGGGAAGTCACCTTGTGGGAAGTTGGATCCAAAGAGAAGATTGTAACACAGCCTTTTAAGATATGGAACATGGCAACCTGCACTATGAGCTTCCAGGTTGGTCTTACTTACCTATGTTTTATCCTGTCCTTTGAGATGAATTTTTTACTATTTTAGTATTCACTCGGTAAGTTTTATTCACAGAATACTATTGTGAAAGAACCATCGATATCTGTCACTCGTGTAGCATGGAGTCCTGATGGAAATTTACTTGGTATGTTTTTTAACTAGGCCCAAGAAAACGTTTAAAGATATAAGACACAAAGTTTTTAACTTGTGTATCGTTTTCTGTCTACAGGGGTTTCATTTACTAAACATTTGATTCATGTATATGCCTACCAAGGCTCGGAACTACGCCAACACCTTGAGGTATGTTTAATCTTCTATACTGTACTTATTGATACATGCACCAAACTTAACCAATCATTTGTTTCCTGTGCATTAGATTGATGCTCATGTAGGCTGTGTAAATGACTTGGCATTCGCCCACCCAAACAAGCAAATGTGTGTTGTGACTTGTGGAGATGACAAATTGATTAAGGTATGTGAGGACATGGGAAGTAAAACCACTAACATCTCTCTCTGTTCACTTATTAAATTTATGTTTGTATGAAATTTTTTAGGTGTGGGATCTGAGTGGTAAGAAGCTTTACAACTTTGAAGGACATGATGCACAAGTTTATTCCATTTGCCCTCACCAGAAGGAAAATATTCAGGTAGAAGCAATCATCTCTTGTTTTAAGGACTTTAAACTTTCATTTTCATGTAGTTTATGTATCTCTCTTTTTACTATGCAGTTTATATTCTCAACTGCTCTTGATGGTAAGATCAAGGCTTGGCTCTATGATAATGTTGGTTCTCGGGTTGATTACGACGCACCAGGACAGTGGTGTACAACAATGATGTACAGTGCTGATGGGAGCAGGTAACATACTTCTTATTTGAATGTAATAGTTTGAGATAAGCTCAAATTATAAGCTAACAATTTGCTGTGGATCTTTAGGTTGTTTTCTTGTGGAACGAGTAAAGATGGAGACTCTTTCCTTGTGGAGTGGAATGAGAGTGAAGGTGCCCTGAAGAGAACATACGTAGGCTTTAGGAAGAAATCTAATGGAGTTGTTCAGTTTGATACAACTCGTAACCGTTACTTGGCTGTTGGTGAAGACAGTCAAGTCAAATTCTGGGACATGGACAATACAAACATGTTGACATCTGTTGAGGCTGAAGGGGGACTTCCTGTATGAAACTCTTGGCTTCTTGTTTACATATACTCTTTTGTGTTTCTAGACCATGTTGCTTTAACTGATGGTATGTATCATGTTGATATCAGAATCTTCCACGTTTGAGATTCAACAAGGAAGGGAACCTTCTTGCGGTTACTACAGCTGATAACGGATTCAAGATTCTTGCAAATGCTGATGGTCTTAGAACGTTAAGAGCGTATGAAGCTCGGTCTTATGAAGCGTCTAAAGCATCTATTGATATGAAGGTTGTAATATAACCCCCTTGAAATAAGCCTTTTTGTACAGTTTTAAGATTAATGTTGGTGATTTCAGGTATCAACTTCCGCAATGGTTTCAAGCATGAGTCCAGCTGTTGGTAAAGTTGAACACATGGACACAGACTCTCCTGCTAGGCCAACACCAGTTCATGTATGATCAAGAGGATCTTGGTTTGTTTTTTTCTATGTAGTTTACAGTTTTTTGTCATCTAACTTTAGTGTTATGACATTTGTAGAATGGAATTGAAGCGATGTCAAGAACTATGGAAAAGCCAAGAAACTTGGAATCTGTTGATAAGAAACCTTTGGAGCTCACAGAGATTGTTGATCCTACTCAGTGCAGACAAGTGACCATGCCAGAGAGCAAAGATTCTGTCAGCAAGGTTTGTTGTTGTCTCAGCTTTCTGTTCACTAAGACATATCTTGGAACTAATTCTTTTGCTGTTATGTCAACGCTAAAGGTTGCTCGGCTTCTTTACACAAATTCTGGTGTTGGAGTTTTGGCTCTTGGAGCAAATGGTGTCCAAAGATTATGGAAGTGGAGCCGCAATGAGCAGAATCCAACAGGGAAGGTGATACATTAAACCTTTCAAATCTTACATCCTTTGTAATTATGATGCTTAATGTGTGCTTTCTTGGTTTGAAGGCAACGGCAAGCGTAACTCCACAACATTGGCAGCCAAACAGCGGTCTCCTAATGGCAAATGATGTCTCTGAGAATCCTGAAACAGCTGTGCCGTGTATAGCGCTTTCTAAGAATGACTCTTATGTAATGTCAGCTTGTGGTGGAAAGGTTTCCTTATTCAATATGATGACTTTCAAAGTAAGCAGCTCTAATCCAACTTATTTTATAATACATGTATGTATCTAAGTATGTATGTGAGTTGAATGGAGTTTTTTTCACTTTTGTTTACAGGTGATGACAACTTTCATGCCACCACCACCAGCTTCAACATTCTTGGCGTTTCATCCTCAAGACAATAACATTATTGCAATTGGAATGGAAGACTCTAGTATCCATATTTACAATGTCAGGGTAGATGAGGTAATAATACTAAACTCTTGGTGTGTTTAAATGTTTCACCTCTTATATGAATATGCAATCTATTTTAATCTATAGGTGAAAACAAAGCTGAAAGGTCACCAGAAGCATATAACTGGTCTAGCATTCTCTACTGCACTCAATACACTTGTCTCTTCTGGTGCTGATGCTCAGGTAACGCAAGATTCATTGGTGCTATTGAAGTTTTCACACACATGTTGGGTTTTTAAACTTTGTTTTTTTTATTACAGCTCTTCTTCTGGACGGCTGACTCATGGGAGAAGAAGAAATCTTCAGTGATTCAACTACCACCTGGTAAAGCACCAGTGGGAGACACAAGAGTCCAGTTCCACAACGATCAAATCCATTTATTGGTTTCCCATGAGACACAGCTTGCTATTTACGATGCTTCAAAGATGGAATGTATCCATAAGGTAAACCAATAAGCCCTTCCCTTCCTATGTTGAATGATTTAACCTTAGTTTCTCATACATCTTTGTGTATATATAACTTGTGCAGTGGGTGCCACAAGAAGCTCTCTCTTCACCCATAACCTCTGCATCTTACTCATGCAACAGCCAACTAGTTTACGCGTCATTCTCCGATGGAAACATTGCAGTCTTTGATGCTGAATCCTTGAGACTCAGATGTCGCATTGCTCCATCTGCTTACATGCCTCAACCAACACCCAACAGGTTTACCTTCTTTCTTACATACTTCATTAACCATACAAAGCTTTGTTATATAATCTTTGACCATTCTTGAACCACTTGTGTTTTGTTTCGTTGTCTGTGATAGTGCACCTATCATTCCACAAGTGATCACAGCTCATCCACAAGAACCGAACCAGTTAGCCGTTGGACTCTCTGATGGTTCAGTTAAAGTGATTGAGCCATCAGAAGCTTCTAGAAGATGGGGCGTAGGGGTTGCAGTTACTGCAGATAAAACAGGGACTGAGAATGGACGGCCATCGAGTTCCTCTGCAGCTAATAACTCAAGTTCGGATCATCAGATTCAAAGGTGAAAAATGGTTGCTGTCAGTTAAAGTTAGTTGACAGTTTATTTTGGCTTGGGTTGTAAAGTTGTGATAGCTTTGTCCTGTTTTTTTGTAAATGGGATTCTTGAATTATATTAAGTAGGATATTAATAACAGTTTCTTTTATATTTGTCGCCGTTATAAACATTAAAAAGTTCTACTCTTGAATGTAGCTTTTGATATATACCTATGAATTATCATTTAATTTTCCTTTGATTATGAATTATATTTTGAAACTTTAGTTGTAGACAGTACAATACCACTGTGGCAGCTCTGATAACAGTAATCCATTTTCATTCGACTCGTTCTGCAGTTAGGCAGCATTCATTCACCATAATCTTTCGATACATATATAATTTCAGTAACATATAAATAACCCATGGCACCTAAATTAACCAAAACTCTTTTGACACCATCATCCCACACCCTTCCTTGACTCCCACCGCAAAGCTCAAATACCTTCGGAGGAACCGGGAAGAAGTGGCCACCTAGCTCGTCTTGTTTTTGTAAACTAGATGTTTTGGGCGCACTTGCGGGCCTAAACATTTTATAATTATTTTACTAATATACTTTTATTAATTGAAATATTATAATGATAAATTATTATTTATGTTTTATTAAACCAATAATATTCATATTTTCATTTAAACATTCTTACATATATTTCTTTGTATATTATGTTCACTATTAAAAATAAATCTTAAAATCAAATAATATTTTCAATTATATTAAAATTAAGAAGTTTACTTGATTAATATTTAATTATGTATTTTCTATTTTTATTAAAATATGTGTAGATAACAACACAATATATATAGGAATTATCTTATTTAAATACGTATTATTTAGATTTTGGATAGTTCTTATGATTATTATTAGTTTTAATTACTTATCTAACTAAAATAATTAAATTCGTTTTTATTTTCTATTTAATTTATATATTTTATTCATTAAGAGTATAAACGATATTAACTAGTGCAACTTTTAACGTGGGAGTTCCATTGCGAAAAATCATTTAAATGCGGACATGCGGACTTAATTATATTTAAGTCAGTTTAAAAAGACATCAAAATAAATGATTATTTGCATCCAAATAATTCGACCTAAAACATTAAACTTTTTTATATTGATAAAGTTATTCACAAGTTAAAAACAAATCTATGTTTTCTTTTAAAATTTTGAAAAATCTAAAGTCTATTTCATTTCTTCTTAATTGATAAAAAAATATAAAAATCTATCTTGCAATTTGAAATATTGAATTGATAAATATACATTCAAAAATTGATCTTACAGAAAGAATAAAATTAGTTTGGATAATAATACAATATATTTGAATATATTTTTGTCAGACACGTATTTTCTTTCTTTTTGAATGATCTTTTATTTTATATGATTAATTCATGTTTAAGGTTTAAATATATAAAATATAAACATAAATTTAATTTAACGTGTGAGTTCAGAGATGAAAAATAACTTCACGAATATATATCATTATATTATATTATTATATTATTTTAGTTTGAAAATAATTATGTATTATACTTTTTAATTATATAAAATTAACAATTTTACTTTATGAATATTTATTTATGTTTTTTTTTTGAATTTTTTATTAAAAATATATTTTCCGGATAACAACACAATATATATAAGAATTATCTTTTTTATTTTATTTTTAAATATATATTTAGATTATGGATAATTCTTATCATTATTATTAATTTAAATCATTTGTCTTATCAAATAAGTATTAAATTCGTTTTTATTTCTAGCTGATTTATATATTTTATTCATTAAAGGTATAAATGATATTAACCACTCCAACTTTTAACGTGAGAGCTCCGTTGTGAAAAATCACTTCGCAAATAATAGTATAGATGAGATTCTTAATTATATCAAGTAGGCTTATTAATAACCATTTATTTTGTATTGGTCGACATTATAATATTAACAAGTTCTACTCTTGAATGTAGCTTATGATATATACCTATGAATTATCATATAATTTTTTTTTGGATATGCATATATTAATAAAATATTATCCAAACTTATATTAATCAACTAATAATAATTATGTATTTATTTCGTTTATCTAATTTGCATGATATATGAAATTTATGTGTTTTCAATTTATTTATCATCGTATTTTCATTATATTTTTATAATTTTTCTCTTTTCTTTTGCTTTCTCTAAATTTGTCAAATAGTTTTTATGTTAATATTGTCTTTTTATATTTGTTATATTGGCTTATGGCTAATAATTTTACATCTATATTGTTATATATTTTAATTAACATATATAATCAATCACCTATATAATTTATGTTAATTTTACTATTATAGTTTTGTATCTTCCTTAAAACTAATGTAAAAATACAATATTATGTGTTGTCAATTTATTTGTCATCGTAATTTCATTTATTTGTACTATTTTTTGTTTTTGCTTTCTCTATATTTTTATCAAATAATATTTACTTAATATTGTATTTTGTATATTTGTTATATTAGTTTATGGCTAATAATTTTACAAATATTTGTTATGTATTTTAATTAACATATATAATTAATCACCTATATAATTTATGTTAATTTTACTATTATAGTTTTGTATCTTCCTTAAAACTAATGTATATACAATGTTTCGATAAATTAATATATTTTTATAAAAAAAAATTATAGGAAGTTTAAAAATGTTTGATTTGATCCTCTAATCAGCTTGTAACATAGACAACCCACTTGTTCCTCTTACTATGTGAATAGTCCTCACATGTTGATGTTTGGCATCGTCCCACTCCTCTCTCCAAGCCCTCCAATTTCTCTCAGTTTTATGGGTGGCGGAGGACCAAAATTGGTTTTGAGTTCAGTGAGCTCATGCTGGTTAAATTTTCCACGGAAGCCTACTAAGGCAGGGACGTCATCTCTGTTTCACTTAACAACATCATGAGAACCGAAAGCTCGTGACGCTCTCCCCTTTGATATATGGAAGATTAGCTTCCTCAGTGTCAAGTTAACCCCGCAAGTCCACTCCAATATTTTTACAATGCATGCATGTGTTACTATATATAATATCTCAGTGTTCGCTGAAAATAGTTTGGTGCATTAACGAGGAAATGAGCGACTAGTAAGTATGCAATGCATGTTTAGACAATTAGGTAGTGATCTTCAATCAATACACATACACTAACACTCAAAACTCAAAAGGAAACAAAAAAAAAGAAGAAGTTTATACTCAGAGCTGCTTATATTTATGGTATACGATATTTCTAAAAAAAATTGTTGTTGATCACGTGTGAGATAATACACAAAGTCACACATTGAAGAATTAATTAGACAATGAGTATCTAATATATAAAGAGAAGTCTAACTCTAATAATACCATACCTTTTGGAAGGAAACCAAAAATAAATTCATGTCGGCTAGTCTCATAGACACAAAGTGGACAATATCGTATTAATCGGATAATTAAGAGTTGGACATGAGCTTTCACAATTCCAACAATTGATATCAGAGTGGTTTGACGAAGATATGTAAAAAAACTAAATACCCTTTAAGATATGAATGAGGATCCTTAGATAGGAAGAGGAGTGTATGGCCACGCGCTGTAATAATCTGAATGTAGACAATTCAAACTCACGTCCTGTAGGATCCATGGAATGCCATGCTACCATCCGATCACATGTTCAGATTTTTGTACAGCACTGAAAAAGAAGAGGAACTGAGCTGGAGATCGAAAAAACTTCAATCTATAATACTAGTATACTACGTACTGTATACCCCGTACGGCAATAAAAGAATGATTAGTTTGTTATGTTATGATCTGTAGCAAACTTGACTGTCGGATGTAATTTCTCCATGCATGTATTATCTTGTAGTACTAGTGGGTCCACGCTTTGCACAGAAATGTTCTACTTGTTGTGTGTGGATTGATTTTTTGGTGGGTTTAATAATTTGGTTAAATTGTTTGTAAGAAACTATGTCAAAATCGAACCAAAATAGAAAAATGGTTTTTATTTGATAATGTCAAATAAACGTTATTTTAAAGAAACTGTGCTATATGGATGTATTTCGGTATATAAAACGATCAAACCGAATAATTAAAAATATAATAGTATATGTATAGGCAAATTTTACAATAATATTGATAATATGTACATGATTTAATTATTAATATGATGTTCATATTTAAAGGACTGGTTTTATTTATTTAAAAATATAAAATTAAGTTCAAAAAATCTCATTATCTCATCAAATTAAATATAATATATTTTATTACTAAATATTTGTGGTAAAATATAGTTATTTAATAATATTATGATATGAATATTTTTAATAGTAAAAATAAAAAAGAAGATATTATGTTTGAAAACTAGAGTAAGGAATATATATTATTTTAATAAATCTGATTTCTAATCATATAATCTATACTATTAAAGCTGAAGTACAAAAATAAAGTGTTTGGAAACATGAATAAGAAAATTTTAAAAGTTTGATTGGAAACATGGATAGCATACAAATTTAATGGGCTTATTTATTATACTAAAGGTTACTGCGGCCCAAGGTACCATTATTATTGTTTTTGAATTTTCTATCATTGATATTACTTTATTTCTACAAATTATTTATACATATATGTATTCATGTTTTAAATGTATTTAGAATAAATCAAGAATAATATATATTTTATTTATATAATTTATATTGACTATTCTTATAAGTTTTTAACAGTGATATACTAGCCTTCCAATTCTTCATTAAAAAATAAATTAAAAATTTGACTAAATTATTTAGTGTATATAACTTTACACCAAATTTAGTCAAAAAACTTTATAAACTATTACTAAAATGTTTACGGGTCACAACATTTTACGACGCCCCTGTTACACAATACAATAATGAAATATAATGTTTAAACAATATACTATTACTTAGTAAAATTGGAACCATTAAATTGTAACTTTGAAATGTTATCTATACCATAAAAACAAAGACCCGCCCAGTCGAGCGGGTTATGATCTAGTTTAAATTTTGTAGTAGAAGTTAAATATAATTATGGTTTTTGCTATAAAACCAAATAAATCAAAAACAATTAGTATACAAATCGAACCAAACCAAAGTAAATGTGATATTAATATGGTATCTAATTTTATAAACCAAAATACCTAAAAACCAAAAAAAAAACTAAATCAACCCGACATCCTGATTAAACACTCCTAACTGATTTTGACTAACTGAGATTGCAAATGCATGGATCCCTTACTTTCCAGACAGAGCACGATATTCAGCAGCAAAAAAAGAGCATCGCATTGGTTCCATCTCCCTTTCTAACTCTGTAATTAAGCAAGCGAGAAGCAAAATTTGAAAGAAGACAAAATGAAATGGTGGATTTTATAGCTAGGATATGATAAAATCTGTGTAATGGGTTACGGGGAAAAAGACGGGGAAAAGGAAGTGATCGTTTAAGGTAGGGATGGGCGCGGATCGGATATCCGGATTTTTCAAGGTATTTGTGATTTGCTTCGAATGTTATGAATATCAAATTTTGGTATTTGCTTTGCTTCGGAAAAATACGGACATCCGAAAAATAAATAGATATTTGCAGATATTTACGAATATTTACGGATATCTAATCCATTTTGATTAATACAAATACTCTTAAAATTTTGATACAAATTTGCTTTACAAAAATATTTTTTTGCATGATATATTAAATAAAAATTAAAAGAACTAGTGAATTTTACATATTTTCTAATTTTTGAAGTTTAAGTTGCAATTATAACAACACAAAAGTTAAGAACGAAAAATATAATTGTCATAATTTTTTCTTTTTTATGTAATACATTTATATAAGTAATAATGTGAATATAATTGTTCAAAATCATGTGTTAGAATATTAATTATATAATTTTATACATTTAAAATTTTACTATAATCAATATATACATATATTTATATATTTTTGGAACGGATCGGATATTCACTTCCCAAAATTTTAATATTTGTGATTTGGTTCGGTTTTAATGGATATTGATTTTTAGTATTTACTTTGATTCGAAAGTTTACGGATATCTGAAATTTTCGAATCGAATCGAAACAAATAACAAAATGAATCAAATTTAACGGATAAAATACACTGCTCTTGTTTAAGGAGATGAAGCGAGATGAAAAATAATCGATTGCTTAAGTGACGTAGCTGACCTAAAATTTTTAATTGGTCAACTCTTTCTTGAATATTTTTGCGTCAATTTTTTGTAAATGAAAGAATGCCATGTGTTCATGATGCAATGCTTAGGTGGATGGCTGTGGAGAGACCAAAGCCTACATTATTTAATAGAGATGATGCCTGAGTTTTATTAGAATTAGGAGAGGTAGTGTAAACTGAATTTAGGTGGAGTCTGTTGATTTTAATATTCAAAAGATTAATTAAATTTGGAAAGAGTATTAAAATGGTTTTTATATTTAAAAGCCAGTAAAACTACTTTATTATAATAATTTTAATTTTTTTGAAGATGTATGCAATATTCTGAAATTTTTATTTTATAAAGTGTTAAGAATTTAAACTTCAACAACATTAGATTTTGATAAAAGTATAGAATCGTAAAAAATAAACTTTATATTAGATTCCCGAAAATTATATTAACATGTGTTTAGCCTTTTGCATTATTGTTTTTGAATTTTTTTATTATTTAAATATTTTTTTAAACTATGTTGGCATGATATAATGGTTGAGTGACTTATGCTTTACTACAGAAAAATATATTTAAAAATCATGTTTGAAGTGGTTTTAACTTATTATTTTAATGACAATGTTAAATATATTTATTGAGTATTTTCAAATATTTATTTACATTTAATATATATTTAATTAAATATGACTTGTTTTTTTGTATTTTAACCTTTTCATCAAGATATTATTTTCGTATATTAATATTTAATAACATGATTTTTTCCTTGTTTTGATTATAATATTTATTTTCATTTATGGTTATTTACGTTATTTATTTTGGATATGCCATTAACATATAAATTTGTAGAAGGCACAACCAAACTATATCAAACATTGTCAAAAACCAAAGACGTCCTAACAAAATGGTTTTGGAAAATCTTCAGTGGGATCTGGTGGAAGAGATACTCTCTTGGGTTCCATTTAAGTCTCTTACTCGTTTTAGAACATTTTATAAACGTTGGAACACTCTTTTTGAAGACAAGAGATTCGCCAACAGTCACTTGGCTCGTGCTTGTATCCCCAATTCATATTGCTTTCTAATTTTCAAATTCTTTTCAGTGGAAGTTAATCTCAACGATGATGTTCCATCGTTAAAGGTGCATAAGTTAACCTCAATAATCGCTAGTTGTGAGTCCACTGTTTGCACAGTCGATTATTGCTTTGAACATTCTTTGAATCAAACTGCATCTGAACATTCTGATATCTATGTAATACCAGACTGTTGTGGCATAGGATATGACACTAGTTACAGCTTGAACATTCTGATATCTATGTATTACATTCTGATATCTATGTAATACATTCTGATACCTATGTATTACATTCTGATATCTATGTAATAACAGACTGTTGTGGCATATCTCTAGACAATACAATGAGACCGTTACAGCTTGGATCACTGAGTTTGGATCCGATGCTGCAGGGAAGTTCATGATTTCGAATCCGAGAATTGGCCTTTAATATCGAACCATGCATGGTGCATCCTTAAATGGAAACTTGTATTGGGTCAGGGGCGAATCTACCCTTTATAAGAAGGGGGCAACTGCCCCCACTAAAATATTGAATGGGATTAAAATACATAGATATTATTAAAGATTATGTAGCCTAGTTGGATAAACACCTCCCTATTTCCCCACTAAACCTGGGTTCGATGCCCCCTTTGTCCCCTTTAGCTGGAGTTTTTTTACCTTTTCATGTTTTTTGCCCCCATTTTAAAAAAAGTCTAGGTTCGCCACTGTATTGGGTTGCTCGTTATCGTAAGCCATGCATGTGTTCAATATTTCATCCAAAGCTTTGATTTATCGATGGAGAGATTTGAACCTTTTTGTGTCTTTGTAAAGAACCAGAGAAGAAGAGATTTTGATGTGAAGTTTTCTGTATATTACGTTCAATGAGAAGACCTCATTATATACAACTCGACAGAAGATAATATCTCAACAGCTCTAACAGAACGAGACTTACGCTACTCTAAGTTTATCAACACAAATATACTACTACAATCCCTATATACTCGGGATACTCCAACACCCCCCCTCAAGTTGGAGCGTACAAGTCTTGTATGCCCAACTTGGCTCGAAATCCTGTGAACTCCAACCGGCCAAGCGCCTTCGTAAAAACGTCTGCCAACTGAGCTGTTGTAGACACATAGGATGTAGCAATAGTACCCGCCAGTATCGCATCACGTACAAAATGACAATCAAGTTCAATATGTTTTGTCCTTTCATGAAAGACAGGATTATTACCAATATGTAATGCCGCCTTACTGTCGCAGTAG
>CAKOAT010449598.1:155851-179838 GCA_932364175.1 Eruca vesicaria subsp. sativa | reverse complement strand
AGACTGTTGGATGTTTTCCAAGTAATAAAACTTACCTAATAAAAGATTCTTCAATCTTTGGTGCCAAAATAGCAGCAGTTGTCAGATCAACGATGGCAACACTATCTCTCATTCCAGCTCTTTCAGATAAAACCTCAATAGAATTAACTTCACCAGACGATGATTGCTTTGCCTTCGAGCCGCGCTTTAGCTTTTTACGGAAGTCCGAAGACAATGCTATGGTAGCTGAGAAAACAAATGTTTGTCTTTTCTTCTTTGGTGCGTCTGAAACTACAGTTTCCATTTTCCCTTCATTTGTTTTATCTGTCGCTGGAAGCAAGTCAATTATAGACTGCAGCTCCCGGAAATGCCCACCTTCAACCATGCGATCAGCCTCATCCAACACAAAGAAAGACAAGCATTGCAGCTGCCAAAGACGATCAGGAAAAAGACATATCCATTTAGACAGTGTCTAAGAGTAGCTAAATACCTATAACAAATCTACAGACATGCTTAACTGATTACTGCATTTAAGGTAAAACTTAATAACTAGACCAGAACTGGTTAATGTAGGAGCAAGATACCGCATAAAAAAAGCAGAGTGTTCTTTTTAATTTGATCAACAATTATACATTACATACCTCTACAAGGTGTTTTTCTCCAGCCGACATGAGTTCCCATAACCTTCCTGGAGTTCCAACAACTATTTCTGGTTTTCCTTTCAGAAGTCTTTCCTGTTTCGCTGATGACATCCCACCAACAATAGGAACGACCCTGACGCCGAGATTTTTGGCAGCATTCTTAAGATGTTCCGTCACCTGGAAAAAGAAAACGTTGGATATGTAAGTGAACAAAGAAGCAAGTCGGAAACATAAGAAAAAGCAGTGTGATGATGCTAAAAGCTACCTGTAGAGCAAGTTCCCTAGTTGGCGTGATGATAAGAGCTCGTAAGTAGCCATCTGCAGAATATTTCTGCGCTTCCTCTCCCTTCAATGCAAACAACTTACCAACTTTTTCCCGCTCATCTAAGAGACGTTGGAGTATGGGCAATCCAAAAGCAAGCGTCTTTCCAGACCCTGTCTCCGCAGCTCCAATAACATCCTGTGATCCAAATATGAACCATGCATCAGTAAAATGTAGGTTATTCGTAGAAACTCAAGCCTGTCATCTATCTTCATCTAACCTTTCCCTGAAAAGCTGCAACGGTAAAACAAGCCTTCTGGATTTTAGTAGGCTCCTTGAATCCGAGATGGTATATTGACTTCATGAGTAGTGGATGAAGTCTCATCAAACTCCATGCACTATACTCCGGGGGAATCTCTTCTTCTTCTTCACCATCTAACTCTTCTGTTTTGTTCTCCTCATCACAGCTAACTGCTACAAATAATGATATATCAGTCAACAAAAAAAGTATAGTTTGAAAAATAGACCAACAAATACAAACAAGTTGTTAAAGCAAACAAATTCATCTTTCAACTGAATCTAAAGTGAAGATAGTTCGATCGAAGCTGTCCACCACAGAGTCCAACACTAATAAAGTGTCCCTTTCAAATCTTACAGCAACTTAGTCATATAGCAACAACTACCAAGTCTTGATTACCTCTTTTGCACCAAAAGCTTAAAAACTCAAACAAGAGAGTATGTGAAACTAGACTAACCAGCAGGAGAATCCTGAACCGTTTCAACCTCCGTAACCCTCTTCTTCCTCTCCTTCTTCTTCTTATTTTTATATTTCTTCTCTTTTTTCTTAGGAGTCTCCTCTCCTTTACTTTCTTCTCCTCCTCCTTCTTCTTCAATAATCTCTTCTACAGCCTCTCCCTCACCATCATTGCTCTCTTGAGCTTTCTTCTTCGACTTCAACCCTTTCTTCCCTTCTCCACTTTCATCCACAGGAACATCCGCAAGATCAAGATTGTAATCAGCTTCATCAATTTCCTCAAGCGAAAGAAACCCTAACCAACAAAGCATAAAGTCTCAGACTTTGTGTGCTAAAGCAATGAATCAATGCACAAAGGAAAACTCTTTAAAAAGAATATTAATTATTATACCTCCGTCAAGCTCGTCTGAACCTGCGAAGAGAGTGGAAAACGTTTCGCCCTCGTCGTTTTCTCCGATAGGTATAGTAGAGCTCCACGGAAGTGAATCCAATCGTTCGAGCTCTTCCTCTCGCTTCCTCTTGTGACCTTTTTTGTTCCTCTTCTTCGCCATTGAGGATGATTCTCCGACGCCGGAAGACATGGTCGCCGTTGATTTGAGAAGCTTTGACATCTAGTGGAGGCGTGTAGAGATAGATTCTGGAGAAGAGAAAAAGAGTTTTAAAATTTTTGATAAACCCTAAATCAGAACGATGATGAGGTGTTGTAGCTGTGGTTTAAATTAAACCGAAATTCGGTTTAGTAAAATTAATTTAAACCGGATAATTTTGGTTTATATACCGAGTTCGACTTTGTCGCATTAATCAGATCGATGATATCCCGGTTTGATTGGATTAAAAGCTCAATAAACCAGAGGGGACTATAGGAGACTTGTAATATTTTTTTTTTTGTCACCTGCCCATATAAACTGCATCAAATGATAGTTTGTTGAGTAGATTCTCCAAGGATCATCTACGTCTTCCCAGATTTGATCTATATGGGGAATGTATATCTTCTAGTTCTTGTTTCTTTTATTAGCGTGTCCGTTCGACCATTCCTATTTGGAAGAATATGAAATAGGCTCACATCCTCAAAATCTTCATGTATTCTCTGAAACATTTCGATCTTTGTGCTAAAAGTCGGTCAATCTCTGGATTAGTAGTCATGTCCACTAAATTAGAGCAGATCATGATAAACTTTTCATTATATACTACCATGGTCTGCTAATAACAGTGTATCATGATAAACTTTTCATTATATACTACCATGGTCTGAGTGAAATTTTAAATGCAAATTACTGATTATTTATTTTTTAATATTAGGAGTTAATATGTTACTCTCTGTGGAGACTCTTTTGGCTTCTCATATAAGTAGTGAGGCTATTTACAATTTTTTTATATTCCAACTTTTCGTATTTGCACCAAGATAAGAGGGAAAGTAAACCGGAGTGAAAATATCAAACCACATAAGATTGGTCTGTTCAATAAATGTGTATACCAAAACCGAACCATTAAAGAAAAAAAAGTAAAAGAATCTCACGCTGCACAAAGCATCCCCCACTACTAGTTTCGTAACATCATATATAAGTCAGAAAGAATCAACAACTCTCAACCCCAAAGAACCAAGAGAGACAAAAACGGTAACACCATGAGAAGAAAGGTGTACACACGTCCTCTGTGACCATTGCTAGGTAATATAGAAGGAAGCGAACATTGCTGACCGTTGAAAAACACTTTTGTCGGAAACCCATCTCCAGCACCAACATTGATCCCAGGAGTTAGTTTCTTAGTAAAAGAGATAACAGACTGTTGCTTACCGGGAACCCTATAGTCACTACTCGGGTTCTTCCCATCTACCTCACCAACGAGATAGTTCAAACCAGGAAGCCCTTCCATCAGAACAGTACTGTTCTTCCCATTAACAGCAACCGTTGTTCCATTAAACGAGTAAGCCTTCTCAAAACCTGGCGCACCATTCTTCAGCTCCACAGCTGCAAACCAGTCCGCGAAGTTTGTTCCTCCCCAGTTAAAGATCGTGACTCTAGCGGTCCAACCGCCTCTATAGTCAGTAGCTAGATGCCAGTTTATGCTGACTCCACAGTTGTCTCCACAAGGTAATGGGTTTGGAACTCTTCTGTGTTTCAACTGCGCCCATTTTGTAGCCATCTTGGTTCGATTCTCAAAGGGAATGAGAAGAGCCTGAGGTGGTAAGAGAAGAGCTGGGGAAGTAGTGCTGCATGTTCTGTCCACTCTGTCGCTAGAACATCCTCCACAAGCGCAGGTCTTGCAAGGGATGATTGAGTCGTTGAGGTAAGAGGAGAAAGACACGCAGCAGCTAGGGATAGCTGGTTGAGTGATGTTGCAAACCACTTGCCAGCTAGCGAACGCGGTCCGGTTTGAAGGTAAACCGCTTGGATCAGGGAACTCACTGGCGCTAACTCGAACAGGAGGGCCACATTTGTAATCAGGGTTGAGATTACCTTTGATCTGCCAGCTCTGAGGTGGAGTGATGGCAGAGATGTTTACATCAGGAGGCATTTTGTAAACCTCCATTTGAAAAACAGATTTAGACTTGGTTGGATCCATGGACGGTGGCAAAATGGTTCCGTTTCTGCAGCAGTATGGTTTAAGTCCAAGGTTTGAGTCGTTGTATTTAGTCAAAGGGAGGTCTATAATATGTGGTCTTCTTGCACAGCTTAGGACATTGGAGAAGTCTAGTCCTCCATAGTATTTTCCTTGTGGACCATCTATGCAAGCTGATGAATCTATGATGCTTGGATAAGCTCCTTTGGTTTGGATGATGAACTCATCTTTCATCCAGGCGAAACTTAGATCCCAGTTGTCTAGACGGCCTAGAGGGTTGTGATTCTCTATAGTGACTTGCGCCCAGTAACTTGATGCATATGGTCTTGTTATGTCGTACATGATGGTTAAGTCTCCTTTTTGTCTTGGAAGGAACTTTACACCAACGGGAGATGTTTTGTTTTTTGGATTAGGCATGCAACATACTTGCAAAGCATTTTTACCTGAAATAAAATCAGAGAGAATGATTATAAAATGTTAGTAAAACACACACACACACGTTAAAGATTTTGATTACATGTGTTCAAGGAAACGTGTTTTTAGAAGACAGAACTATTCTCCTAAGCAACTTAAATGGTCTAATATGATACACTATTGGATAATAATACAAACTTGTGACAAGAAATCAAGAAAAGCAATAGACTTTTTCAACGAATGATTAAAATATAAAATAGAACTAATCAATGTGATCATTTCTTGAATATTTTTTTTTAACACTTTCTAGTGATTTCTTAGTGAGATTAGCAAATACAAGTTAACACAACATCAAAAGCAACAAGTTTTACCAAACATTTTGACTAATCAAACTTTAAAATAAAATGTAAAACAAAATAAAATTTTCATTCACATAATACAATATCAAGATTAATAAAATTCAGATGATTAATGTTTTTGTGTGTTATGTTATGTATACCTCGTTGAGTGGCTTTGGGACATGACCAACCAACATTAACAAGAGTGATGTTCTTCGGAAGCGGAACATTAGGAGGCGCAACACCAAACTGAGTACCCACGAGCTCCACACGTGCTTCCATCTGCGTGACGTCACCCGCCGTCATAATCGCAGACTTTAAATCCGCCGCGGGGTACCCTGCAAACGTCGTACCGTTCTCGACGCTAACGGGGAGACTAGAACCGTCTCCGAGAATAGCGTTTGTGGCGGAGACAAGAATCTCTTTGTGAGCGAATCCGACGAAGACTTGCCACGACTTAAGCTCTTCTCTGCCGTTGTTTAGGACAGTGATCACGGACTCGAACCGGTACGGTTGGCTTTTAGTATCGTTCGGTTTGATCTTGGTTCCGGTTGAGTATGTGTAGGTGAGGAAGATGCCGTTGCAGAGGTTAGCGTCGGGAGAGATCGATGGTGGAGTTTTGGGTTGAGATGATATTAGTTGAATCGTTGTGAATAGAGACAAGAGTATGATCAAGTTTTGAGCTAAACCCATGAGACGCATAGTTCTCTCTCTGATCAGAAAAGATCTTTGTCTTTTTGGATTTTATGTAATTGAAAAGAAGAATTGAAAAATGGGAGATTTTTTTTTCCTTATTTGAAGAGATGAAGAGACCGCGTTAAAGAACAGAACAGCTTAGTTATAAGCTGTAATGAAATTTATGTGCGCGTTTCACATTGGTGTTTGGTTGCTTTTTTGGAGGTGTATTTTAGAATTATTCAAAACTTTTCGTGTTTCTTTCTTGTTGTAGTAAACAAAAGAATTATGAAAGGGGCTGATATAGTATTAAAAGTTACAAAATGAACCCATTTATTGCCGCGTCAACTCAAATCGTGATATAGAAATTTACTCATGGCAGATTTTTTTATTTATTTCGTTTGGTAGTGTGGTGATTTATTATTATGAAAAAAGGATTTTTTACTATTTATTTGAAAAGTGCCTATGAAGAGTGACATATGTAGACGAGCCTGTGAAGATTTTATACCCATGTGGCATTAATTTCGCGAAAATATAAAAGGAAAACGTGTTTTCTAACTTTGGAAAGTTGTATATACCGGAAATATGAGTATGGAAACGTTGGATCTAATATGAAATTTTACTGATTTGATTTCGCATATTGAATGGCCTATTCCTTAATGTGTAAAGAAGACAGAGAGCATAAACACATAGACCATGCTGTCAGAGAAAAATCATTAACCTCACCACCAATTACATTGCTTAATATATTTGTATTTGTAACAGCTTATATGTTTGCATCCTTTATTTAGTGTTTTAATTATCTAACTTTACTGAAATTCAATTGAAATCTAGTTTATGTTGAATTTTTCAGTTTACAGCTCCTATTGCCCAATCATAAACAAAAACACATAACGTCTGACTCTTACTTCAGGAACTAATCTTTAGTACAACAGGAAGTAGCAGTGTCTTAAATTGAATTGACTGTGTAATAGGGGTTAAACCAGAAAAAGGGAGTTTCGTGAAAGAACGTCCCGTTGAGCAAACTAAACTTGAATCGTTCTAGAGGTTGCGACTTGCGAGGTTCACGGCTCTAGGTTGGACACGTCATCATTTAAATAAATTCAAATCAAAATGAGAGGTGACGCAAATGGACCAACATACAAAAATAAAAGTGGCGCGGTTGATGGAGACTAGACAACTAACAACCACGCGCTTCTTGATTGCCGCGAAAAGCCCATTTCCCTGGCCCATATGGGCCTTAGCAGCTACATAGTAATCAGCCCACGCGCATAAGCTAGCGAGTGAGAACTACGAGCTTAGAACCAAATCTCAATGATTAAAAATTTAAAAACACCTTGAATCAATTGTCTTCTACTTCAAAATTAAAACTTGATTATCAAAAAAACACATAACATTAGTGGGAACCAGACAAAAAACCCCGACATCACTAGCTATTACACAGTCAATACTTAATATCTCTATGTCTAAGTTAATTAAATAACTAATCAAAACCTCTCACTTTAATTATTCCCCTAAAACGATACCAAACAAAGAAGCTTTTTCTTCATCGTTTATGCATAAACAGTGCCACAAGAGAGCGCCATGAGAAGCACGGCGGCTTGTTCTTCCTCATCGAGTTTCTTCCATAGCTTCTTCTTCTTCTCAACCGCTGATCTCTTCATCACCGGAACTTTCAATCCTAGATCCAAAAACTTACTCACTCTTTTGCTGCAGCTGCTACTACTACTACTATGATCATCATCATCTTTGTTGATCTTGTTCTTGTCGTTTCGATGATGATCTACGCTTAGATCAGAATCACTACTGTTACTTGTTTTGTTTTTCTTCTCTGGTTTGCTTCCAAGTGCCGCTTGTCTCTTCTTCCTACTCTTGATCCCACAAGCATTGCACAATGACTGCATAGTAAAGAAACAGTTTTAGCTTTTAACGAAACGACCAATAAGAGCAGAAAAAAAAACAAACTCACCTTAGGTCCAGCAGGGCCACCACGCCAGAGAGGAGTTTTGGATGTTCCGCAATCAACGCAGGTCTTCTTCGTCTCGCTACCACTTCCACTGCTACTGCAGTTTTCGTTATCTACATCTGATAACTCTCCGGCAGAATCAGCTTTTGTCTTTGTTTCGTCTGATCTCTCGGACATTTTTTTTAAAAGAGGTGATCAGATCTGATCAGGTTTGATGATAAGGGAGAGAGAGATGGTAATGAGCGGACAAAACAAACGGAGGTGGTTTTTATAATTGGGAGTGAAGGCGGGGGCGGAAACCCTAGTTTTTCGGTGGTGTTTCATTTACGGAAATACCCTCGAGCGGGGACTTTTAATAATTACTTTTGAACTACCCGCCAGAACTTAACTAAACAATCTGTTGAAAAAACGAGGGAAAATTAAAGGTTTGATTTTTTTTTTGGTCAAATCAAAGTTATGTTTTCTTTTTGTTTAAAATGAAAAAGAGAAACAAAATCTCTTCCTCATCGTCGACAAAAAAAAAAATCTCTTTTCTCATCAAACAAAGACTGCATTGGGCCTAATTCAATAGTCTAAGCCCATGATCATGAGGCAGCAAAATGAAATTAATTTATCAAAATAGCAGAGCTTGTTACAAAAGAAGTAAGAGCTGCATCATCAGCTTAAACACAAGAGCATGTGATACAGGGTGATTAACTATTGCAACTCTTAGAATGGTCAGGTACTTGAAAGTACGATAAGCTCAACATTATTGCTTTCTAAAATTTTACACTCTGTAATGGTACAATTGAGGAAGAAACCATCCAAGTCTAAGAAATACAAACATCTTTTGCTGTGACCTAACTGTCATGTACTAACCCCACAAAATTTAGTACTCTGTTCTACATTTTTCCACTCAGGCTCCGTTTCCTCTTGTGTCTACGTCAAATAAGCAGAACGTGGCCATGATTCGGTTCTTTCCAAGATCTTTCAGACCTGAAAAGAAGCCAGACGAACCCACACTAATTATAGAGCAGAAGGGATCCTCTTTAACCAATTCTCTGGATCTGTTAACCTTTCTGGTTCCTTAGCCTTTCATTGTAGTATTTGAAAATACTCCACTAAGGACAGATTTTTCTATGAGGCTGAACTCGTTTCTCTCTTGAGTCTACTCATTCTCCGGTCAAGTTCTTCTACTAGACGCTTAGTGTATGAATCTGGCACAATTCCATGTCTCTCCATTGAACTGAACATCTCTCTTGCTTCACTCTCTCTACCACATTCACTCAGAGCTTTAATGAGAGTACTGTATGCATAGTTATCTGGTTTCAAACCACTCCTCACCATCCTTTTAACCAACTCCTCAGCTCTCTTTACCTTCCCCATCCTACAAAAACTCTGAATAACCGCATTGTACGCATAAACGTCAGGACTCAACCCATTCTCCTTCATCTCCGCAAACAGCTTCACTGATCTACCAGTATCTCCAACGGAGCAACATGAACGAATGAGTATATTGTATATAATCTCATTCGGCTCAATCCCCCATTCCAACATCTCCTTGAAACACTCAAACGCATCTTTTATCTCCTTTGCACGACAAAGACAGTTTATGATCGAACTGAAAGTGATCACGTCTGGTTTACAACCATGTTCCAAAAGCATCTCTACTACCCCATGAACCTTCTTCACATCCCCCCTTGAGCTATAACCACTAAGAAGAGTATTAAAAGTTACCAGACTCGGAGAAATACCTCTACCCTGCATCTCTTTTAAGAACATAGCTGCACGCTCTGTACGTTTAGCCTTGCAGAGACAGTCTATAACCGCATTATAATCATATACACTTGATATAAGCCCCTCATCACCCATCTGTTTCAGATATAGGTCACCTTCAGAAAACCTATGAGCATTCAACATAGCTTGAACCACCACAAGATAACCATTAAACCCTGGCTTAACCCCTCTTCCAACAAAACCATCAAAAATCTCACACGTCTCCACAAGATCATACCCTCTCAAAAGACAATTCATCGCAGCATTAAACGTTAAACTATCCGGCACATAACCTATCTTCCTCAAGAACAAAGCAGTCTCTTTACCCATAGAGCTACTCGAAAGACAACACAACACAGTATCATACCCCACTCTCTGCAAACAACTCAACTCTTTCTCCATAAACCCAACCAAAACCTCAAAAGCCTCACTTTTCGGCAAACACCGGAAAACCCCATGAACCAAACTCCTAACCGTAGCTTCATTACCACTCATCCTCCTCCCCCGCATCGTCTCAAACACCTTCAACGCCTCCTCAACCCTCCCCACCCTCAAAAACCCATCAACCAAAATCGTGAAAGTAAACACATTCGCCTTACACCCTTCCCTCTCCATCTGCTTAACCAACCTAACCCCCTCATCAACCACTCCCTCCTTACAAACCCCATGCACAAGTATATTATAAGTAAACCGGTCCGGCTCACAACCATCCCCACGCATCTGGTCAAACTTCAAGTAAGCCAAGTCTAAAGAGTTAGACTTCACCAACGCATCAATCACAGCGTTGTAAAGCCTCGTGCTAGGCTTCATCCCAAGAAAACTTATCTGAGCAAAGACATCATTACAGTACTTAGCTAAACCTAACTTCCCCCAGCTTTTAATCAAAACACACATAAGCTCCTCACTAATCTTAAGCCCTGAGTCTCTAACCTCCTTGAGAAGCTCCTTGGAGAGTAACAAAGGGCCTTTACGGAAGAGGATGTTACCTAGGACGGTTTTTAAAGTCTGGTCGTTTGTGTGGATTGGGTTTGTGTTGGAGAGCCAGAGGTAGATTCGTAAGGAGTGTAATGGGTTTTCTTGGTTCTGTAAGAGGCTGATAGGGTTTAGGTTGATTGAAGAAGAAGTAAGGGACTGATTCAGGATCAAGAACCAATCTTTGCGCCGTATGATTTGCGAAATGTAGAGATTGTCTATAGGGTTTGTTGTGGGTTTACCTGAGGAGAATAAAGGTTTTGGATTTAGGGATTGGGACGGTTTCGATGCTTTTGCAGCCGCCGCTGTTCTGTAAGATGAAGAAGTGAAGGCTCTCATGTCCGGAAGAGAGTGACCGCAACGACGGAGTTGAGACACAATCGCTTTTGGTCTTAAATCTCAGGAGAATGTTGGTTAAACGATGTCGTTTTTGGTAAACTCAGGTAACATTTTTTTTTTTTTTTTGGTTTAACCTAAAACACAAACCAAATGTAAGTGTTCTCTATTAAAGTGGTATGAATTGAAATTGATCATGAATGAACAATCAAATATTGTAAGATGTTCAGCATAATCTTGGAGTTTGCTTATGATTAACAGATTATTAAAAAAAATACACACATTACACTATAACTTTTAGTCTATACACTATACTACTATATGATTGTCACTATTTTAACATAACTATATGGTTGTTACATTTTTTTTCCTTACCAATTGATCACATGTGTTGTCCTCCTTTACTCTTTATCTTTTTACCAAGTCTGTAAGTGACGGTGTTATGGAAGCATTCTTCCTTCTCAATAGCTAAGCACTAAATCTTGAAGTGGTAAACACATTTGATCGCAATTAAACAAATGAAAATGTTGATTTTTAATACTAGAAACGCGTACAAATCTTATCTATACAGAAATACAGCATGTTTAAATCATTTACATATTGTATAGTTGTATATACCATTGAATTCGAATTTAATGAGTATTTTAGTGTTGAAAAGAAAAGGTCGTAAACCAAATACTCTCAATAAATTCAAACTTGATAAAACTTCTCTTTTGTTATCATCATCTCTTTGCAACAACACAACTATAATGGCAGAACAGGATCCCAACAATAGGAGCAAAACGATCATAGGATCTGAGTTTGTTTCTCCTCATCCTTTGGATCTAACCATCATTGGAGATACGGTGAAGAACTCGAACGGAAACAAAGTATTCAAAGTCAAAACACCTCTCTTCGGTCTCCACAACAAGAGGATTTTGCTTGATCCTAATGACTCTCCTATCGTCACCATGAAAATGAAGGTTCTAGTTAGTTTCCTTCACCCTATTATCATTTGTTTACCGGTCGATTTTCTGACTTTTGTTATGCTTTGGGATTTGAATTTTATGTAAAAGGTGACTAGTAAGCACGATCGATGGCAAGTGTATAGAGGAAGTGATTTAGATGATAAGATATTCACGGTTAAAAGATCATCATCGGTCCAGCTAAAAACAAGAGTTGAAGTATTCTTGAAACATAACCAGACCAAAGAAGCCTCTTGTGATTTCACTATTAAAGGTCGGTTTATGAAACGTGCATGTACAATCTATGTTGGAGACTCCACCAAAGTCATCGCTCAGGTAAATTTTGTTTAAAAAAAAATTATAGATGCGATGAAGACGTTTATTTTACTTAGAACTATTGTCATATGTGTGTGTAATATTGCACAGGTGCACGAAGGAGATGAGAGATTAGTTGCTACAGTTTACCCTAATGTCGATTGTGCTTTTATTGTTACACTTATCTTTATATTTGACCTGATTAATATGGCTGGGACTGGGGTCTGATTATTATTTTGAGAGCAAGTGTGTTCTTCGCATGTGTGTGTCTGTGTTGAGTTTAATATTTTCATACACATTTGTGTTTTACATGTCTAGATCTCAATCGCTATTCGTATAAAAAAGACAAAGAAATATTACAAAATCAAATTCATGTGTTACCTTTGGATGGCATATGGCCAAATGTTCTAAAATTCACTAGATGGTGGTTAGATGTTCTGTAAAGGATTATTATTTGAGCATGCGTCAACCCATATACTAATTCAAAACAAAAATCGATTAGAAAAAATTATTTTGCGCATACCCGATTTTTGAACTAGATATACGTCTAGATCGATTTTAAAACACAGATCCTTGTATGTATATATTATGAATATGTGTTATGGATTTGTGCTATTTTAATCATTTTAGTTTTTGAACTATTTTTGTGACATAAATTTTAAAATGTGCTATTTTGGAGATTTACCCTATTAATTTTGGAGCATTATAATCTTCTTTTGTAAATACGTGTCACAATGAGATTTTTTTTAGAAAAATATATTGGTCCAATTAAACATATGTTATAATTTTATTTAACTAACTATCATATTTAATTAGTAGTGTATAAAAAATATTCTCTATTCTTTTCTTAAATAAAATCTACATAATTACCTAATATGATTAACATATATATCACAATATAATGATTATGAATAATAAAGATTTGATAACAATTTTTCTATCCTATTTAATTTTTTATTTAATTTATATTATTAAAAAAAATCACAATAATCATATAATAAAAAAATTTAGATTTTTTCTTATATGTTATATTTAGATTTTTTTTTAAAAAATGACCACACATTGCTAAAAATGGTAAAAATCTCACATTGAAAATTTTATGATCAATAGTAATATTTTTAGTTCAGCCAATCGTTTTTAGTGAGTCTTAAACAATTTTTGATGATTAACTAAATGGATCAGGTACATAATAGAGTGTGTTTTGGTTTAAAAATTGTTGCATACCCATAATCAATATAGACCATCATCCTTTCGTTTAAAATTTTGTTAAAATAAAAAATATAGGTTTGGGCAAAAAAAAACTAAATCCAAATAACCGAACCAAATCTAATCCAAAAAGTAATACATATTTTTAACGAAAATTAGTTAGAAATCCAAACAAATTCAAAATTTTGGTATCTAGAAAACCAAAACTGAATCGAAATATTTCGGGTATCTGACGGTACTTGAACCAGATTTATATACTTAAATATATTAATTATTTTTAAATTTAACATCTAAGAATATACACAATACATGAGATGTTTTAAAATTTTCTAAAATACTTAGAAATATATAAAATAGCTACAGTTACATTTTTAAAATAGCTAAATGATACTCAAATACCAAAAATACTTGAAATATCTATTGATTTTTGTTTAATATTTAAGCTAAACCAGTTTTGTGTTAACTTTAAGTATTTTGACATTTATTTTTCAAATTTATATGTTATGTATTATTTTTATTTTTCGATTTTGAGAAATTTAAAGTATATATGAACCATCATGATTGCAGCTTAGGACCATCATGATTCGATGGAACAACAACAACAACCATCATGAGGCCTAATTTGGAGAGACAACACTTTTAGATTCATCAAATCAAGATTTCGAGTTCCACATTTCCAGAACCTTTGATCCTTCACCAGCTGATGAGATCTTGGCTGACGGGATGATCCTTCCTTTCCAAGTAACTACTGCATCCGTCATGCCAAAAGGTCTTTACAAGTACCAGTGATGAATTCGAGGACAGGAATGCTTAGGGACGTTGATAAGCATAGCTCGCAGAGACGTGGTGGAGCCCCACGTCCAGAAGCAGATCCCTAGGTTGGGTGTCTCATATTTTCAAGAGCTGAAAACACTGAACAATGCAGAGAAGATGACCCAAAGTTCATTTTACGTGGCAGGTGCTTCAATTCTAGATCATACTGCAGCTACATTTCTGTCCACTGTAAACCTCGGTGATCATGCCATAGGGGTGTCTCCTCCGTCCCCTCTTTTCCATGGAATTCAGAGCTTTATTATCTCTTATTGAGGTTTTTTTTGTTCTGTCAGACAATGTAATCTCTGCCAATATTACAGCAGTTTGTTTGATTTCAGACTGGTACTTCTAAGCTTCAATTCATGGTATTGTAATAGATTGAATGCATGACAGTCTATGTGTACGTTGTTATTAAGATGAGAGATAAACAAATTATTTATGTGAGTGTCATTGTGTCAATCTCTTTTTATGAGGTCTTCCAACAAATCATGGTACTTAATTTAGTTGCTTCTTACAGACAAATAGAAAGTAAAAATAATAATGAATTTGTTTCAAAATGATACCCCAAATCTTAACTTATACGGATTTGGACTTGGTGGTTGCTTTGGATTTCTTCTTTCAGATTCCTTAGGTGGATTATAGAAGACCTGTACAAGAAAAAAAAAAGGTTTAATAAGGAGATTTGACTATAATATTTTTCTCTCTTTCAATGTTTGCTAACAAGTTGGTTCAAAGCTCGGAACATTACCTCTTTAATGAGTTCTGGTGGTCCTGCGTTTGTTTCGGACAAAAAGGTTCATGAAGAACCACTCTGGTTTGTAGGAAAAAAGTATGTATCCAATGACCCATCCAAAGACAATACCAGGTGTGACTCCTATTACAGCTGCTTTCCAACTCAACACCTCTTCGTCTTCTTCTTCTTCTTCCTCTGATTCCGGAGTTGCATATGGTCTTGGCGTGTGAATATCTTTGCAAATTTCGTCAAGAGTAGGGCCAGAAAGTCCTTTGTTATCATCAAAGGAAGTGCAATTCAGCCTTTGAAACTGAGTGCCGCCTGGCACTAGACCTGTAAGCTTGTTATGAGAGAAGTTCATGTAGGAAAGGAATGAGAGTTCCCCTAGCTCTTGAGGAATTTCTCCTGAAAGCTTGTTTTGGGAAACGTCAAGTGACTCAAGAGCTGTCAAGTTTCCCATAGATAAAGGGATGTGGCCAGTGAAAGCATTGTTTGACAAATTGAGCACATGAAGCTCTTTCAGTAGACCAATGGACCTTGGGATCTCTCCTTCAAATTTGTTTCCAGAAAAGTCAAGCGCTGTGTAGATCTTCAGGATACGTACAAGCTCCATCTCTAAACCTTTATTCATCAACACCATTGAATCATGGTAATAGTAATCTCCCATGTACTTTTCAGACGACGGATCATAATTTGTCACAGGTGATGACATAGCAGTCCACTTCACAAAGAAGTCTGATGGCAAAGATCCATTAAAGTGATTATGCGATATGTCGATGATTTGCAACTTAGGGAACGAAGTATGATGTACCAACCCATGGAAGGCATTGGAGCGTAAGACAAGAACCTTTAGTTGTGGTAGAGAACTCAACCATAACGGAAACGTATCATTGATAAAGTTGCTTTCCACGTTTAGAACTTCAAGATCAGAGAAATGGATTAAAGATCTTGGAAGCTTTCCAGTCAGTTGGTTATGACTGACGTCAAGCGTTCTTAGGCTTTCAAATATATTCTTCGGAAAACTACCATGAAGACGATTTTGACGAAGGTTTAGAACTATAAGACTTCGCTTGAGATTACCCAGACAACGAGGGATTAAACCACTGAAGTTGTTGTTCGATAAATCTAGAATCTGGACAGAGCGCAAATCACATATGAACGAGGGAATCTTTCCTGTGAAATTGTTGTCGGAGGCAATGAAGTTTGTCATAGATAGCCCATGTTTCGTTGAGTTTTCAAAACTGGTGAAAGTGTTGTTGGAAAGATTCAGGTAATACAGACCTGGTAGTGTCCATAACCAGCCAGGCACTTGTCCTTTGATTTCATTGTTGGAAATGTCTAGAGTCATCATAGTTTCCGATCTTGCAAACTCCGGAAACTCGGTGATACCGCAGCCTGACAATTGCAACTCATAAAACAAAGGGGGATCTGAAACTGAATCTGTACTGGCAGAAACATGGTTGCCTGAGAGAACCAAGTAACTGAGACTCTTAAAATATGCCAAGAAATCATTCAAGTCAATGGTAGTGGTCGTGTTCAGATAGGATAGGTCAAGAGACTGGAGCAACTTGAGATGGGAGAAGATACTAAAGTCAACTGGACCTTGTGTCTTGTAATGGGAAAGGTCAAGCCAGACAAGTTTGGTAAATTTGGATATCTTTGCCGGGATTGGCCCTCTCAAGTTGTTTCGGCCAACGTCTAACACTCGTAGCTTAGGTGGTGAAGATATATTCCCAATTTCAAGAATACCGTTGAGTTGGTTAGCAGACAATCTAACATCTTCAATAGAAGGGATGGTGAAGAGAGAAGAAGGCAGGGTTCCAGTGAAAGCGTTGTACCTTGCGTCAAATAACATCAAGCTGGATAGTGAAGTGATGTTATGAGGAATTGTTCCTGTGAACTGATTGTCATAGAGTTCTAAAGATGACAACTTTGTCAAATTCAGTAGTGCAATAGGTAAGCTTCCACTGAGTTTATTGTCATTAACAATTAAGCTGGTCAGAAGGTTTAGATTGCCAAAAGAAGATGGGATTTCTCCAACAATATTGTTCTCAGAAAGGTCAAGATAAGTGAGGTTATAAAGGTTTCCAATTGAAGATGGAATCTGACCCGAAATTTGGTTAAAATAAAGGTCAAGATAGGTGAGATGAGAAAGATTTCCTATCCAAGAAGGAATGAAACCGCTGAGATTATTACGTGAAAGGACGAAAGAGGTGATATGAGAAAGTTTTCCTATTGAAGATGGAATCTGACCCGAAAGTTTATTAAAAGAAAGGTCAAGAGAGGTGAGATGAGACAGGTTTACTAACGAAGATGGAATCTGACCCGAAAAACTATTATGTGAAAGATCGAGAATGGAGAGATGAGAAAGGTTTTCAATTGAAGAAGGAATGAAACCGCTGAAATTATTATGAGAAAAGTCGAGAGAGGTGAGATGAGAAAGGTTTCTGATGGAAGACATGATTTGACCACTAAAACCATTATGTGAAAGGTTTAGAGTGGTTAGAGAATGAAGGTTTTGAAGAATGCTATTGGAATGAAACCTGCCACGTAGGTTACTACAACCAAGGTCTAGCTCGATCACTTCACCGGACATGGTGTTGCAGGTGATACCCTCCCATTTGCAGCAGTCGCTGTTATTCACCCATGACTCCGTCTTCCGATGAGACTTAACTTCGATATAACCATAATTGATATAACAATTATAAGCAAAGGAAGAGTTTATAACCTCAAACTCGTTCTTGAATTGGAGAAGTGCATCCCTTTGTTCCGGACGACACAAGTGCGTAGTTGGAACCGCAGCCAAATTGTAACCAAATAGGAAAAGTATAGAAAGAGTAAGAGAAATGGAACTCGTTAAGTTCCAAAAGCCTTTCATTCTTCTTTAATATAATATAATTTAACTTTAAAATGAAAGAGCAAAAAGAAAAGGGAAATTGGTAATGAGTAAACACATGCTTCCATGGCCATTTCTTTATATACACAATAACAGACTCTGTACTCCACACAAAAAATATCCACAGAGATAAATCCAATATTCATCACGTCGAAAGCAAAGTCTTTGTGCCGGATGGTCAATTTTAAGAAAAATCAACGGCGAAAGGTCTTATTTTTTATTTGTTCCTAATGACTTCCAAAATGCTGAAATATATGCAAACATGACAAAATTAAAAAGAATCAACTATTTTCTAAGAATCAAACAAAATGAACAAGATATCAAATCTGATTGAAATCAAATAATAGTGTGAACATTCTTTAAGACAGAATAATCAACTCTTCCTCGTGAATGTACTCACGACTGTACCATATCATAGTGATTAGGGCTGGGAAAATAAACCGAGCCCAAAAATCCGAACCGAATTCGATCCGATAAAAATGAATCTGAACCCAACTTAAATACCGAATGGATCTTGTTTTATGGTATTTCAGGTTATGGGTATTATCCGAACCGAATCCGATCCGATAAAAATGAATACGAACCGATCCGAAACCGCCATATCGTTTGCCATAATTATGACCTTGACAAAGACAAATGTTAAGATTATGAAACACCCATAAAGAAGAATGAAAAAACAAAATCATGTTAATCTCACAGTTCCATCGTCTTGCATATCAATGCCTTCAACTCCTGATTCTTCGATGATGCTCTTTACTTTCTTCCCACCAGAACCAATAAGGGAGTATACTTTGCTTGGATGCACCTGTAGCACATGAAAAGCCAACAATCTTTAGTATAAGCCAATAAGGTGTTAGACTGAGTAACTCTAGGAAAATGAGTTGAAGCCACAAACCTTTATAATATGTATCAACGGAGCGTATTTTTAGAGACTCAGCATAGGAGGCGGTGACCACTTAGCCATTTCAGCTGCAAGGAAAGAAAAAAAAAAATTAGTAAAATTACATCTTCAACAAGGGTAGACACAAAGCCATTCCTGAGAAGCTGTCAGTAATCTGTTCTTTGTCTCTCCCACCACCACTCTCTCATCTCTTATATCCTCGTGAGGAAGAAGATTAAGAAAAACGAAATAAACATAGTATAAGGTACATACTAAACTCAAAAACTCATGAATATGCAAAAAAATGAGTTGGACAGTTAGTTCTTTTCACGTACAGAGATTAGGCGTAGTAGTTCAAGCTTGCTTTCTTCTTGGCCTGGACTTGGATGATACCTTCATTGAAGTCCTCATGGTTCACCGGGCAAACACCAAATAACAGACAACCTCTCAATGTTTAAAAACCAGACAATATTTCATTCATAATGAAGCATTAAGGCTTTTGTATCTCCTTACCTCTGTGGCATCGCGACGAAGAGCTAACATGCCAGCCTCTACACAGACTGCTTTCAGTTTAGGATAGTTATCTGATCTTTTAAGCTATCAAGGGTTATGTTCAGAAAAATGTGATAGACAAACCTGTAAGATTCTGGCTCTTGCTTCTTCTGTTGGATGTGGGAATTCAATCTTCCTGTCTAATCGACCAGAACGCATCGGTGCTGGGTCCAGAATATCTGCACGGTTAGTGGCTGCAATCACCTGAAAAGTTTTGGAGAAGTGTGATTGTTACGCATGGAGATTTCTCTTTTGCTAGCTGAAAGACATCACATACAAGTTTTGCTCCGTCTCAAATAAACATCTGCATACATTCAGATATGATTGTACTGATTGTAGCATTAAGATATAAGGTAATAAATTTTCAAGGATTTGTGATTAAACATGACACTCATAATATACCTGGACCAACTGAGGACCTGCCAGTTTGAGGAAGGTGGCATGCATTGGTCTGTTCTGCACAAGCACGAGCCATTAGATTCAAGAGCAATCCCTTTGGTGGACGAACCACCAACTTCTCGAAACGCTAATAGCCTCTACCAGCTCTTGAATCTGTTTTGGAAATTAAACAGAGATCGATATAATATTTTTTAATTTTAGTCATTATTTCATCACAAGTTGTGACAATACACAAGATTACCAGAATCATCATATTCATAGTTACCAACCAATAATAACATAACAAACCCGTCATAGTATATGACTGACAGGTTTCCAACTAATTGTATTATTACTAACTGATCTCATTTAAAAATATGTTTTATGTCAAAATACCACTTACCGCAAATAACCTAACATTTAGGTCAAAAAATCTTGGGTCAATTTAGTTACAATGAAACTATGTCAGCTCAATTTTATATCATGATTTAACAATTTAAAAAATAATTATGGCTATGAAAATTTTACGTTCATTTGTCAATCCTCTCTATCTTTAATATCTTTTTTTCTTTTTGTGTTTTTTTTTTCATTTTAGTTATTGCTCGATATATATATTGATTTTGAAGTTTATTCTCATTTCGTTTGTTTTCGCCTAAGATTTATATAATGCATAAGATTTACAATAATTAAAGAGAGACAGACTTAGATTAAGACCTACACTTTTTGCAGAATAAATATTTTATATTTATTATTATTTTATATTTTCTGCATATTTGAAATAATAAAATAATAAGTATATATATTAAATAAATAAGAAATAATTTACTATTATGTAATCAATTGGCGTGTCATATAAATCTAACGATCACTCTTGCTTATTCGCAATTAGGGTGAATAAATCAAAAGTATCAATCTTATCTATCGTATGTGATATATAATTAAATTTAAATGATATTAACATATATATATGGCAAAATTTTAATATATATATCTCTATAATATTATTTGAGAAGTCACTTTCTTAGGTGTCTCATTCACGTTAACTCTTACGCTGGTTGATTACTATGATACCCCTAATGAATTAAAAATATATTTAAATATAATTATTTCCTTTTTAAAATCTTCCCAATAACAATATAAAACAAAAAGGAAATATTTATAAAATTTACAAAACTATTTAAAAACGAAAAATAAGTATATATATAATATGGTCTCATAAAAAGGAAAGTTTATAAAATAGTAATATTTAACTTAAATATATTTTTAAATAACATAAATTATACTTTTTAAGTAATTATACTTTATATCTTTATCTTCTTAGATGAAAATTATATTTGTATATAATGTGTTTCATAAAAAATTTCATACAAATAATCTTGATACTAGAAAAAGAATTTTTTTTTCTTTAAAAAATAATTTAAACAATAAAATATATATTTTCAAAGTAATTAGTTTTTGTATATATCTATCTATTTTATTAGATGGTTACATAAAATAATTAAGTAACATAAATTGATATATGTTAAATTGAAAAAAAAATTATAATCAGTATATTTATTTGATTATAATATCTTACAGTTACAACAAAAAATATAAATTTTATTTTACTTATATAATATAATTTCTCAAAAACAGTCACATTTTTACTGCATATTTTAAGAGATAGTAAAAAAACTAAAAATAAATTTAATAATAAACATCTTTTGATCAAATAACTACAATTATTTTAAAATATCATAACACTATATAATTTAACAAGGTAGATATGATAGATTATATTTTAATAGTTAAAATTATATATTTTCTTAATAACTCTTTTGATGTTTAATTTTCAATTTTTATGTTTGTGGAATTTAATATAACCATAATCAAAATACTTAAGCAAATTAGAATTCTTTATTTTTAAAATTATTTAAAATAAATTTCAATTTATCATCCAATCAATCTAATGCATAAATTATTTAAAATTTCTAAAATATTTAATTATTGTAAATATTGATATCTGTTCATAAGCTTCCAAAAATTTATTATTACTTATGTATGTAATTTAGAATCAGACACTTTAGTTTTTATTTTTTTTGTTCTAAGCACAAAAAATCTTAAAATACATAATCTTACTAATATATACTTATATTTCTAAGATAACAACGAACATAAATGTAAATAAAAAATTTAAGATATTTAGAATAAAAAATATTATAGTTGAATTCAGAGAAATAGATAGAATCCAATATATATATATATATATATATATATATCCAAATGATAAAACTGACTGAATATAATATATCTAAAATAATATATAACTAAAATAATATAATACTATTAATATAAATTATATAAAAAACTATAAATTAATATAAAAGTTAAAATAAATATCAATCAACTATTATAATATATTTATTTTATAAATATTTATGTCCGTGCATGAGCACGGGAAAATCATCTAGTATATTTATTAAATGTGGTTTCTACTCATATGATTTTATGATTATTTGCATATTTGTATAACAAAATTTTACACCAATAACTTTTTTTAGTTTGAGATGTTTAGTAATTTTAATAATTTATAATCATTTAAAAAGTAATGACAGATTTTAAAATTAAAATATTAACTTCTCAATATATGTACGATACAAATATCAAAATATTAGTATGTATTTTCATACGATGTATAGTTTAACTTGAATGATATGAAATATATATATATATATATATATATATGTATATATGTAAGTATATTAACATAAAACCTATTAAAATAAAATTATTTCTTCACATGCTCTTATAATAATTGTATCTTGATATAGAAAAAAATTAAACCTTGATCATAAAAGCTTATGTGAGACTTTTAACAATTTTAGTAATTTATACTCGTTTTGAAAAAAATTCGAAATACAACATACACAAAAAAATCTAGATTTTTATTAATGATTAATGTAATTGTGGAGTTTATTTTAATAATAAATAAATAAACAAAATGATAAAAAGTATACAGATTGTTATCAAATTTTTATTGTTTAAAATCATTAATTGCCATATATATATTTAATCACATTAGGTAATTCCGTATATTTTATTTAAGGAAAGCCTGTGGGTTAATAAATATTTGATATAAGCGACCAACTATAATCTGCGAAATAATATATTGCTAGAGAATATATAATTTTTAGACTATACATTATTTTACATGCTATAGAATCTTTTTAAATTGAAATAGAAGGTATAGAGATAGGTACAATGAATGAAGTTATTTTTTTTTCTGTATCTCTTTTACGAACTGATTTTAGTTTGTGAGAAGAGAATCCCTTGTTTTACTCAACTGTTTTGATTCTACATCAACACAAACTCACAAGAATATACTCTTTCTGTTCCTAAAAGATAAATTTTCTAGTGTTTTCACACATATTAAGAAAACATATTAAATTACTATCGTTTTCAGTAATTTTCAATTTTCAACAACTTTTAACCAATAGTAATCTAATAAAACCAATTAATTTTTTTGAAACTTGTAATTTTCTCATAGAAAACATAGAATATAATCTTTTTGAAACAAATTTTTTTTCCAGAACATGGATCTTTTAGGAACGGAGGGAGTATGTCACAAATGATTGATTTTAATTCAATTTAAAGTTTCTAGTGAATGTAAGTTGTGTTCCCAAAAAATGTAAAAACAAATGAAAGATGCGTTTTATTAATCATGAAGGCAACGTTACATGCAAGTTAATGCAGTGTAAATATATATTATTATCTTTTATTAATTTGCTGTTAGAAAAACATATGTGGAAATAGAGATAAGCTAACTGCTTTTAAACAGTGGCTAATTCCAAGGAAGACAAACATCAAACATTCCACTGTCTTTGTTAAGTTTGCAAGGCCCGGTCTTGCGTATCTTCCACTCACATCTTATACACCCAAACTCTGCAAACAGTCTGTCTCTTCTGTATCTGTAGATATCGAAATAATGCAACTCGTTTCCCCAGCTGAAACTGCAATAGAATTTTGTATTTCCAAAAACACTAGGTTTAAATTCAAAGAACCACGATCCACTTGGTGGCATAGTTCGGTCTCCAAGATCATCGTCTTTTGAGTTACAATGATATCGCAATGGCATAGAACCTCCAAGATCATTGATAATCACCACAGTTGTTCTTGGGTTATCGAAACCGGTTAAAGAGAAGTCATCTTGAGCGTGAGACATCGCTACATGTATACACGTACTCATCATGATCAATAATAGACCAGTAAGCACTTTTAATGAACCCATTCTTTCTTTACTATTTTTTTTTCTCTTACAGTATGAGAGTATTGTATATGTATGACTGCTTCACTCAGTATTGAGTTGTGTATATATATAATCTCTTAAATAGTTTCATACCAAGCTCTTTTTTGTTTTTGTGACCTCAGTAACGTATTCAACGCATTTATCTCAGTAAATATTTTCAATGCACTAACTTGGTAAACTTTTTTCATGCAATTTTGAAAAATATGCGGTCAAGATCCTAAAACGTATATATATCTTTTCTGAATAAAAGTGACATAACTATTAAACCATATTTGACCCCCCCCCCCAAAAAAAAAAAAAAATTAGTAACCATTGAAATCAAAATACTTATTTT
>CAKOAT010449598.1:133651-155751 GCA_932364175.1 Eruca vesicaria subsp. sativa | reverse complement strand
CAGAAGTCACTGCATCATAAAGAGGATACAAAAAAAAAGATCATTTCAAAATATGTTTACCGGTTTAGATTTGTTACACATTTAACACTAGAGGTCAGATTGTTAGAATGTGACCAAGACATCAAGTGAATGGAGCGGAAGCTCTAATAGGAATTGATCCAACAAAAGCATTAAGAGAATAATTAGTGATCTCCAAGAAGAGCCTAAGTATCTGTTTGTCAAAAAAAAAAAAAAACAAGGAGCATGTGAGATCACTTTATCAATGCTCATGTCTAACTAAACTAGTTTGTTACCTTGTTCCACTCTTTAGGAACCAAGAGAAGCAAGTGGTGGATACTATTCACATGAAGCACAGCCACAGGTTTAGATATTTAGTTATGTGTTACTACTTGCATAAAACATGTGGAAAAGCTATAACTTGAGTCATGCTGCAAGTGTTTCAGGTTATGTTTTATCTCTTAGCTTTGAATAATATTTAAGCAAGTTTATCTAATGAAACCTAACATGCAGTGTTTTGATCCTCCTTTGGCAATATAAAGATGAATAGAGTAACTGAAACCATAGGCCATGTTTACAAATCAACTATTCATAATCTTTAATGACAAGTCACTTGATTATGGTATGTTCCTCTGGTCGCCTGGTGGTGCAGCTTTACTTGATTCTCACCGAGCTTGGAACATAAGAACACACAAGTGGCATACAATCTCCGTATTTATAATCTCCGAGCTCAACTGTTTTGAAGTAACCATTTTCGCCAATGATGTAAGCCATGATACGACGATTGGGGCAAGAATAATCTCTACTCATATCAATAACCACGACAACTTTCTTCTTCTCATCAACAAAGAAACTTCCAGCGTAACGTCTAAACGTAAAACCGAATAATGCCTTCATATCAACCGCTAAGAACACCTTGTTCCACGTCACTCCATTCGGATCAACCTTGCTACTGGTCCATATCTCCAAGGTGTATGCAGGCTCATCAGAGTTTTGAAACAAGACGGCAAGCTGCTCTTCTCTAACGCTAGACAGAGTCACTGTATTTAAAGAACAACCACGAAAAGGCAGACGCAGACGCGGTCCAAAACTCTCTGTTGTAAAGTTAAAACATAGTAAAAATAGTCTTTCTTTTTTGCCAACAAGCTTCTCAACAGCAATCCAGTAAGTATTGCCCTTGAGAGACAAGCCACGGCGATAATATGATACAATCCAGTCCGGATTGAAATCAATAACCTTCCAAGAACTAGAGTTTAAACTAAAGATTTCAAACTCATATACTCGGCGCTTTAACCTGTGGTCGTAATCATCCACAAATCTCAAGACTTTATGTCTACGCCGCGAGTACTTGCTCTTAATCTCGTATCCGAGAGCGTACCTGTCAAGTTCGTGGTAATAATCTCTGGGTTCGATCCACCTTGTTTGCCCATCAAAAGGGTTCCAAACAACAAGAAACTTTCTGTCTCTGGTGGCGCATAACAATAAACCCTGGCAGTGAAAGATTTTAGATATGTCCACGCCATCATCTTGGCCGCTAACGAGTTCACCTATAGGCTCTATATATGGAGATGGATTCTGGAGAGTGACGCTCATCAAGTAAACTTTGTATGTGAGCATCATCACCACCTGAAACTCCTTCCTCTTTGCTGCTTCACTTTTATACTTTTTTGTAAGCCTTCGATTTTTTGACAAAGTGTTGTTCCACTTTTTGCAGGTGAACCGTACTCCTCGCAGCGATGTAATGGGAAGCTTAGAGAGCACCTCCTCCGCCATGTCTCTTGGAAGATCCGATATCATCGTAGCCGCTATTGTTCAAGTAATCGAACTACCAGCCTCTTCATTTTTCGGATCTATATATATAACTAAGCACACCAGATAAATTTATGGCCGTATACGATTAGGGTTTTAGGACTTAACGTACTACAATTGTTTTATTCAGCAAACCACTAAACATTTGACAAACTAATATCTTTATTCTAATTTAATTCATAATTAAATCTATAATAATAAAATATCCACATCAGCGTAAAAACCCACTTCTGAAAAATGCCACTTGGCATCATTAAAATTATCACCTTATTATGTTTAGTTTTACATTTTGAAAATATTGATATAATTTATAGTTTTACATTTTTATATTACTGATAAATATAATTTTGAAAATAATAACTAATATGAAAATATACAACATTATAAATGAAAATAAAACATTAAACATATGTAAGATTACCATGATATATATAATTTCAAAAAAATATGTAAATATAAAACATTAGAAATAGAAATACTACATTAAAAATATGTAAGATCAACATTTTACATTTTAAAAAAGTAATCCGAAAATATTGTTAATATTATTATATTATTATGTTTAATTTTAAATTTTCAAATTGATATAATATATAGTTTTACATTTTAATATATATTATAAGAATTATATATATATATAATAATAAGAAAATACACAATTTGAAAAATGGAAAAGTACATTAAACATTAAAAATTTATCTTAAATGCAAAAAAAAAAATATATATATATATATATGTATGTGTATATATATATGTATATTATTAAGTAAATATAGAATATAGAATGTACGAAACAAGAATGAGAAGAAAAATCATTTATTTCAAAGTCTTAGTTATGTATAACTTACATTTTTACAAATGCTATCTAAAACTAAAGGATATGTGAACCATAGCAGAAAGCTATCATCATCTACTGCTATCAAAACTTATGCCTATGTATATATTTAGGATTCTTTGTGGTTTTCTTGGTATTTTTTGTCTTCATCTTCACGTATCAACTTATGTTATGGAATTGTTATTGACATACTAATTTACAACTAGATTATGATAGTAGTTTCTTTGTCATATCACCATGTAAGTGAACGAACGTGCTATCCAGTCAAAAAAGAGATACACATGTAGAATGTCTCGAAATTACGACCGCAGGTTCGTCTTTCACAAACATTAATAACACAAAAACATAGAAAAAAAAATCAGACCAAAAAATTGGCTACTCTCCCACCCAGAAGGCGACCTCGTGTTTAAGAACACGTACAAGAACATCTTCAGCTTCGGACAACGCTCGGCGATGTTCTTGACAGATGAACTACGACGTTGAAGGCATGACGTGTAAGCTTCTGTATATATGATATCTAACGGTGATTATAAAGCCACGTGTCCGTAACCCCTCAGTTTCTCCATTGAAGTTGCTTCGTCAACCTAGTCTCAAGATTCTTCTACATCGATCATCCTCTCTCCCTGTCAAACGACTTCCTATATATACTTTGTAGCGTGCACGTTTTATTGGGCTTTTAAATAATAACTCAAAAGCCCGTAAAAGTCCAACTATATCAACGGCAGTAAAAGACACAACGATTACGTGGCACATTCAAAACCGTTAAAGATGGTTGGACACGTATTAAGAGAGAGTGATGACGTGGAAACTAATTCTTTTTGGAATTAATTTTTTGAGTTGTCTCTCTCACCGCAACGCAATCTACTCCTCTCCTTTGCGTGTATCAGTTTATTTATTTATATACGCATCGGACTACGGCGGCGGATTACATTTTTCCGGTGAGGAGATAAGATGGCGGATGAGAAGTATAACAGGAAGAATCCGGCGGTGAAGAGGATTTTGCAGGAGGTCAAGGAGATGCAAGCTAATCCCTCCGATGATTTCATGTCTCTTCCCCTTGAGGTAACCTAATCCTCTTCCGAGCTTTAGAGATCTGAGAGGAGATGTTTGATTGAATCTGAATCTGAATCGGAATCTTCCTTGTGTTGCTATCGGAGATTAGGTTAAATTGAATCCGTTTGCTTCTGTAGATCTATGAATAGTGTATTGATTTTAGGTGATCGGGATCATGGATGATTAGTATCCTTCATGTGCTCATTGTGTAACAGATTGTTTTGAGAATCCTTAGTTTTTTTTTTTCAGATTGAGAGTGTTGTTTTTGAGATGGTTTCTCTATGTATTTTTGCTTCAGGAGAATATATTTGAGTGGCAATTCGCTATCAGAGGTCCAGCTGACACTGAATTTGAAGGTGGGATTTATCATGGGAGGATTCAATTGCCTGCAGATTATCCTTTCAAGCCTCCTTCCTTCATGTTATTGACTGTAAGGATTCATTTTACCATGTAACAAGGGAAATATGGAGAGTATGTATATAATGAATCTCTTTGCTTTCTTCAGCCTAATGGTCGTTTTGAAACCAATACGAAGATTTGCTTGAGCATTTCTAATTACCATCCTGAGCACTGGCAACCTTCATGGAGTGGTAAACTCACGGAATCTTAACTGTTGCGTTGTTTCTTAAGATGAAACTAATACGCATGTGGTTGAAGTATATAAGTTAGCTCTTTTTGTTTTTGATTATTGGAATTTGTTTCTTTTGTAGTTCGCACTGCTTTGGTGGCTCTTATTGCCTTCATGCCTACAAGTCCTAACGGAGCACTGGGTTCTGTAGAGTATCCTAAAGAAGAGAGGCGTACACTAGCCATTAAATCACGTGAGGCACCACCCAAGTATGGCTCTCCTGAACGTCAGAAAGTTATAGATGAGGTATAAACCTCTCTTGACATCCTTTTAATTTTTTTTTACCAGTAAGCATAACTTTCTGTTTAAATTTGAATGTATGTTTTTTGCATTTTATTTGTGATTTAGGCTATTATACCAAACGAGTATGGGAAATCAATTTGTCTTAAATAAACCATAGGAATAGCTGCTGGTAAAAACTGGCCTTAAGATAGTACTATTAAGGTCGCATATCTCTAGCGCTTAAGTGTTAATGTTTTCTCTAACAAGTATCAACACTACTCTTATATATTTTAAGAAACTCTGTAACCAATTTTCTGCATACAGAATATTTTCTGGTACAGTTACGATTATTCTTAAACAAATGTAGTGTTAAATAATCTCCTTTTATTATTTTAACACTTGAGCTTTTCTTTATGTACTTGATTTGCTTTGTTTTCTTTGAATGATATGTGGCCTATATGTTTGTTATTCATCTTCAACTTTAGTAATCATGTCCTCTTTATAAATGCAGATTCATCAGTACATCCTTAGCAAAGCAACCATGGTTTCAAAACCTATTCCTCAGGAATGTAACCAAACACCTTCCACTGAATCAGTAGCTCACTCCCAAACTGAGCCACAGGAAGCCATAACAGTAATTGAAGAGCCCTCCACCGCTACAGCAGACACCATAGCTGATGATCAAATAATCGAAGAAGCGGTCAACACAACAGCTAATGTGAGCCCCACAGGAGGAGGGTTAGCAACGGTTGAGGTTGCGGCAAGAGCTTCTGGAAGTGGTGAGCAAACAATGGTAAGAAGAGCGGCTCAGAAGCCAGTAGATGACAGACTGTTCACGTTGGCTGCGGTTGGGCTCACAATCGCAATCATGGTTCTTCTCCTGAAGAAGTTCATAAGGTCGAGTGGTTATGGTACTGGCTTTATGGACGAGTCTTGAACATCGTCGATGCAAAACCAAAACCAGACGGTAAAAAAAAAAAAAGTCAAAGCTGATCGATGAATGAAATGTGTGAAAAGTCGATGCTGCTAATGGCTTTTGTTGGTCGTTTGGTATATGAATATGGTTTAAGTGCATATAAAATAGGGTAAATAATTATGTGTGACATTGTCTTGCAACGTATTTGGTAAAATTCGATTATAGGTTGTGACCAAGTTAGCAACAATATTTGTATTTTGGATTTGAATATTGTATACCTTTTTTTATTTTTACAGCAAGCTCTTACTAGAATTTTAATTCTGATTATTCGTAAGTTTTTCCCATATAAAATATTTCAAGGTCAAGATTAACAAGTTTATCATTGTAAGAAGCGTTGATCATGTATGCATGTTGTATCAGTCTTTTGCCTCAGTGATAAAATAAAACTAGTTTAGGCCTTATCATTTCATTTTGTAGCAAGAGACATGAATGAAAAGAGCAAATCAGCTTGGTCCAAACTCGAAACGAGTCTTTATTATTAGAAGGTAGAAGTATTTGAACCCAATGAAAAGATAAAAATGCACAAGATAAACAGCATACCAGTCATACAAGAGTTATAAATACATATTACGATACACAAATCTTAGGTTATACACCGGTTAACAGCTTCTCCGGAGCAGTATCAATAGAGAGCTCAGTGGTGAGCTTTCACGACGGTAACAGGGCATGCCACGTTGTTCACAACATGGTTGCTTACACTTCCCATTATCATCCTGCCAAAACAAAAAGAAAGTTTTTCATTACTTAACAATATGTGTAAGAGGAGGAGATGTTGAAAAGTTTGGAGAAATGTTTATACCTCTTAAGGCCACCAAGGCCTCGGTTACCGATGACAAGGCTTGAGAGAGGGATATGCTCAGCAGCTTCACATATCTTCTCACGAGGATCTCCCCAATATATCTTCATCACTATCGTAATCTACTCATAAATTTCACAACAAACAATTAGATCTTCTTCACTCAACAGACACCAAACACTTGGTTCTAAAAGAAAGTTCCATTCCATATGGTATAGTAACGTGTTTTGTTTTCTACACATTCATTAAATGCACAAAAGGGAAAGAAGAAGCTTTACAGATTTCTGCCTAGCAGCAGTGTTGGCAATGTCAAGGGTTCCAGCATCAGGCTTAACTCCATACTTCTTCATCACAGCAGCTTCCGAGAACTCACTCAGCGGAATCAAAGCTGAAAGAAACGTGACAACACAAAAAAACACTAGAAGCAAAGATCATTGTCGGAAAACACTTTAACTCAAAACCATAACTCGAACATAACAGAGTCTTTTTTTGCTTAGATCAGATAAAGGCTAAACCAAATAGAATTTGACAAAACACCCTAAAGGCCTAAACCGAGATCGATCGTACGAGGAAGGTGTTCTAATATAAAAGAAAGGAGTTTGAGCAAAATCATACGAGAACCAACGGTCTCCCAGAGCTGCATCTCTCCATCCTCGTAATGCATATCGGGAGCCACGGTGATGAGTATTAGATAATCCCCTTCACGAACCACGTTTTCGATCGCCCAGTTCAGAGCCTTCTTGCTGCACTCTGAGAAATCCACCGCTACTCCGATCCTCCGACCATTACTCTCCGCCATATCCTCTCTCTATCTCTCTCTCAGATATCTTTTTCAAGGAAAGCTTGTTTCTCTTCTTTCTCTAGACTAGGAGAGACTCAATCAACGAATCATAACGCTCTTATGATCTGTATACATCTTGGCCGTTGGAAGGATTCCAAGACAATCACAGCCTTTGAATTAGACCAGCTCAAAACAGTGGAAAGTGAAATAGTAACGGACAGGATAAGGTGGAGTATGGGGCCCACGATTCTGTCCGAAGGCAATCAAAAAGTGAACAGACATCAAATGCACGTTCTTAAAGTCAAACAACTTCTTTCTTTTTTCTTTTCTTTTAGTCAACTTATTTATAATCTCTTAACTAGGGCTGGGCATTTTATTCGTTAAATTTGATTCGATTCGTTATTCATTTCGATTCGATCCGAAAAATGCCGGATATTCGTAAACTTTCAAATCAAAGCAAATACTAAAAATCAATATCCGTTAAAATCGAAGCAAATCACAAATATTAAAATTTTGGGAAGCGGATATCCGATCCGATCCGGAAATATATAAATACATGTATATTTTGATTATATTTAATATTTTAAATGTATAAAATTATTATTATAGCTTATGATTTGACTAATTATATTCATATTATTACTTATATAAAAGTATTAGATAATAAGAAAAAGAAAATTTGTGAAAATTATAAAAAAATCTTAAGTTTTGTGTTACTATAATTGTTAACTTAAACTAAAAAAATATAAAATATATAATTTCACTACTTCTTTATTTTTTATTTTATATATCATGAAAAAAATATTTTACAAAATAAATTTATATCAAATTTTTAAGATTATTTATAACGGATGAGATATTCGTAAGTATTCGTAAATATCCGCAAATATCTATTTATTTTTCGGATATCCGTTTTTCCGGATATCCGTATTTTTTCGAAGCAAAGCAAATACCAAAATCAGATATCCGTAACATACGAAGCAAATCACAAATACCTTTGAAAACCCGGATATCCGATCCGTGCCCACCCCTACTCTTAACCATGCAAGAAAAACAAAGATATTAGTGAAAATTATTTTGTTGAACAAAAAAAGTGAAAATTATTTTGTTGAACAAAAAAAGTGAAAATTATTTTAGTCTAGTAATTTACTAATTTTACTAATGTTTTTATATAGGTTTAGAAGTTTCATTAGTTACTACATAAATAAATTTTAAAAAACTATAATAAAATTTTAATATGGTGCAAATTCTCACATTGAATAGAATAGTCACATGTAAAGTCGTTAGTATAAATTTTTTAGAAGTTTTAATAAAAGAACAAATCAGTTTTTAACAAAAAATAAAATATAACAAGATTTTTTAAAATAGACCCCTATGAGATCTTACAATAATGTAGCTTTAAATCTTGAGAGCTCGGGTGATCTCCCAGCAAGTCGCCTCCTTCTCATGAGACAAACTCCGGCCACCGCTGTTAGCTAACGTCACAAGGAACCACTCATTCTCCAATGACGATGGATACATTAGCTGATCATCCTGATAATCAAATCATTTTTACTGTCATCAATAAAACTACAGTACTTTTATCACCAAACACACAAAAAGAGATTGTGTTTAGTTTACCTCAGGGAGGTCACAGAATTCGTCAGGAGAGATCTGAAGTATAGCTGATGCAGACTGACCAGTACACCATGCGTATAGTTTGGTGGTTTCCTCGTCTGCAAGTGTTATCATTATGTGGAACGTTTTCACTACCTCTGATCCACCGTTACTGTTCAAAGTTAAACGGCAGAAGTTGCAATGTAGATTCCCTCCATGTAATGGTGAATCTTCGTCTATGAAATGGCCGCAGACGCTGTGTGATAGTCTCGTTTTTATGCTATGGCATTGGTCAATCTCATCCATCTTAACTCGACATATCTGCCATAAGAAAAATATGCAGTGAGTTAGATGATTCACAAAGGAAAAAAATTTATATAGAAAACTGAGACGAACGTTGATTTCAGGTTTTCTCTGTTTTGAGATTTGGGAGAGGGTTGAGATTTTGTGAAGACAAGAGGAGGTTAGAAATGCAGGTAAGCAGCTAAGGTTGATGAATGTAGCTTTCTCGTCCTTCTCATGCCATAACACCTCAAGGCTGCTTAACAAGAGTTGCATTAATCTCTAAGCTAAAAGTAATGAAGCAATAAAGTAAGAGAGACGCTTACAAATTCTCTTTTGTGCTTTTGCAGGATAAGCCAGAAACGTAAACGACATGACCAAGTCCTAACCTTCCCAACGACCTGAAAATCATTACCCAAAGAAAAAAAGAACTCATCCAAATTGATATTTTAGATGACGTTTTTAGAATTAATGAAATGATTTTGATACCAGTGACTATTAAAGTGGAGCCTAGCCCATATTGCTCCAGTTGTGTCCTCGATTTTCAAAGAAAAGACCACTCCAGTGGCATTTGATTCACAGTATATATCTGTTACAACACCATAGAGACTGATCCCAGTGGTTTTGTCACGACAGTCTGTTATATTCGTCTGCAGAACTTCAACCAAGGAGAGGTATATTAACAGATGCAGCAAAGCAATAGATTCTCAAATAATCTTTAAAATCTCTTCAACAATTGGTTTATTACCTAAGTTACTATGGTTACGAACACAAGTAAAATACAAGCAAAAAGGTAAACACTAGAGGTGCACTCACCCGAAAAGGGTAATTACTGAAGTCTATAGACCCCTCGGCGTCACGTGGCAATGTCACCTGCGAAACTCCTACTGAACCAAGCAGTTTAGATCCTTGACACTGATTCTGGGACAATGATACACAAACCTGAAGAACAAACCACATTAGTAATATCAGAAAACCAATGAAAAATTGGCCCAAGACAAAAAAAAAAAGCAAATCAATATACCGTTTCCTCTTGTAAGGTTGATGGCACTATATAGAGATGTGTTGCGCTACCATATTCAAGGCAGAACTCATCCTTTCCTTCCATTGCACTTTCTTCTAGACTAGAAATATAAGGCCTCTCAAGCCCAAGCATACTTCCCACACTGAAAATGATTTTTTTTTAAAAAGAAACGGGTTAGTTAAAAAGTTGAGATAGAAGCATCAAGCAAGGAGCTTACCTCATGAGGTTTGCCACTATGACTTGGTCTCCCCACAAGATAAAGTTTAATCTAACGTTGTCAGCATCTACAAGTGTAATTTGCCTTCTGTGCGCAGTACTAAACTTGAGTTCAGATTCCAAAGGACCTATAGATTCAATCCTGTTCTCAAACAAAGAGGAGAAAATGCAATTATACTTCAGAATAAAAAGCCAATAGAAGTTAAGTCATGGTAAGTTATTTTACCAAGACAAGTATTGAGTGACGCATTTATAAGTCTCTTACCTAGCATACAAAGAGTATGAAGTTCCATTGTTGAAATCATCAAGAGAAACAGATGAGAAAGTATCGGAACAAAGTTGAGCTACTATAAAGATTGCATCCTCTTCTTCGTCCTGCAATATTCGAGAGTCAGATAATAAGAATCGGAACTAATTACAGGAAAATCCAAGACTGCATTTCTAAAACTGCTATAAAAACAATAACCTCATCAAGCAAAATGACAAGATATTCTGTTGGAAGTAACCGTGGAGTGCCACATCCTTCTCTAGCGGTACGAAGGTAGCATCCAGTGATCAAAACCTCTCTGCCTTTCCTAAGTATCCCATTTGGAGTTTCCACCAACTCATAATATCTACGCAATAAAGTATCATAAGCTTATAAGAATCTCTATAAAGACACCAAAAAACAACCACTCAATTCATCTCAATAAAATATTACTATTATTCATCTCTACTAAATAAACATACAGACAAAGCAATAAAGCATTACAAACTTAAAAGAATCTGTTTACATACATAGACAAGCATTATGATTCATCTCATATTGAAAAAAAAAAAAGCATACCTGCGATGTAGATAAAGATCAATAGTATTGGAGCTCCAAAAATCCCCTAATGTAAGCATGAATATATTTGTACCTGAAACAAAAAAATCATCTCCAAATCAATAAACCACAGTAGCAAGCACACAAGAAACGAAAAATGCTTATCAGAAGTTGTAAAAGATACCAGGAAGAAGATCAGCCTTGATAACAACAGCTTCCAAAACACTATCCATAGACAGAAAATTCTTCTCATAAATCGAATCTATAGTAACAGTATTAGCAAGTCTCCTTCTTCTATGACTCTTATTCAACTGATCAATGACTTCAGGCTTCTTCTTCAATATCCCTGGCTTGTTCTGCTCATGCCATGCCTACCAATCAAAAATAATTTTTTTTTTTAATAAAGATACGAACTTTACTGTTCTCCCAGTAAATTCATACATTTCAGAGCAAATAATTGGTAACAATCACACTCTGCCTCATAAAAAATTGAACCTTTCCACCTATTACTACTTCTGCTCATGCCATGCCTAAAAGAGGGAATCTAAAGAAACAAACTTTTCTGTTGTGAGAGTAAATATTTAAACACCAAACCAACGTTACTGCCTCATCAAAACCGAATCTTTTCCACCTGAGAGAGATCGGATAAGAGAATGGCGGCAGTGACACCGCTCGAATAAGCGGTACATGTTTTCAACACACGCGAGGCGATCCATCCCCAACCCGGACCGGTTAACTCGGTCGTGGCTTCGCTTGGATTGTCCTCGTTATCGATTTCGTCTTGTTCCGGTGAAATCACCGCTCTGGCGTAATCGATGAAGGATAGAAAAGGGTCTTGTTCTTCTTCCGAAATGAGAGAGTCTCCGTTTGAATGCCCCATTCAGAGAGAGGGGGTTGATTTCAAAACCCTAGATTTTGCCGTTTACTGAAATCGCCGCCGGGGGTTTTATCAGTGACTTTTGTTTTCCCGGGGGGAAGTTTAGTTTTTTTTTTTAAATTAAAAATTGGAATAGACAACTTTTTCCTCCTAATCAGTTTGGTCTGATTAATCTTAATAAGGCTTAATGGGCTTTTCAATAATCTTTAGCGGAAAAAGCCCAATCCGCTTGAGAATGATGTTCTTGTAATTTACGAGAATAACCCTACATTTCTTTCAATGTTTTTTTTTTTTAAAAAAAAATAATAAATAAATATTGTAAATCAACCCGAAACGGACATATAGATTCGATTACAAACTCGACTTGAACAAAATCGCTCTATTCTAATGTTTCCTAACTAGCTTCGCTCAACCCATGTCCCCGGCGCGTTCCGCTAGATCGGTCTCATAATCCTAGAATATCGACTACCGTTCTCAACCTTTGACGATTACCACGGAAAGGAGAGATTGACCTCGTTTCCTCGGATGTCGGGGTCTTCCCGTGTCGTCTCCAGAGTAGCTTGTACCCGATGGACTCATCAAAGCTTGTAATCGTCTCCGTCAATGAAAGCACGAAACGAACAAAGAAGAGAGGCTGAAGAGGTACATACCATGAAAATTGCTCAACAACCGCTATACACCTCCACTCTGCCGCAAAGACCAAGAAAGGAAGAGAGACCCAAAGAACTCCCTGCCAAAGACGGTCAGAAACCGCACATATACCAAGACTTCCCGAGGGTCATCTAAGCCATGAACGGAGAAGCAAAAAACGGGCTTGAGATGACTGCTGCCACAAGAACCAGAAAAAGCTCCTAGACCTAGCTCCAATCGGGGTCTGCGAGTCTCATTCCTCTTCGGTTCTTTCAATGTTCATGTATATTTGTGACCTTTAAATAGGTTTATTCATGTTTTGGTCTTTGACTCTCTGTTATGTTTATGTCTTGATTTCGGTGATCCAGAGCTGTCCGAGAAATTTTCCGTACTCCATAGTAATAAGTAGGTTGCACATTATGTTGATGATGCTATAGTAGTCACACGACATAAGTCGGCAGGATAGTTTCATCCACAATGAAGATTTTCTCGCTTTGTTGAAAAATAAATTCCAATCGGAAAAGGACATTAAATCCGATAAGTTTTAGTATGTTGAGATGTAAATAACCATTAAATCTCAAAAGCTAAATATATCACATTTGTTTCCATACACATATCTGTCATTCAACGGATGCTTAAGTGAATATTCCAATTAAGGATATTAGTTAGTAGAGTAATTAATAATGAAAAGGATAGTGGGGTTTCTGCATTGAATGTGGCTACCAAATCGAAAGTAGTTTGATCCACAATGATAATACTTGAAGATTTTTTCGCTTTGTTGAAAAATAAATTCCAATCGGAAAAGGACATTAAAGCCGATAAGTTTTAGTATGTTGAGCTGTAAATAACCATTAAATCTCAAAAGCTAAATACTATATCACATTTGTTTCCATACACATATATGTCATTCAAGGGATGCTTACGTGAATATTCCAATTAAGGATATTAGTTAGTAATATTGGTTAGTAGAGTGATTAATAATGAAAATGATAGTGGGGATTCTGCATTGAATGTGGCTACCAAATCGAAAGTAGTTGAGAAGCTCTATAATGTAAAAGAGACGTATGATGTTTGAAAATTAATTACACATGATCTCCCCCACTGTCTCTCTGCATAGTTGTATTTCGAACTAGTTGTAATATGTTTTCAATTGTCTCTCACGTTAGCTATATGTAAGCTGTAATGATGTATGCAATATTGAAATATAGTAACTTAAGAGAACATGTTATTAAATTATAGGATGACATGTTATGGTCATACGAATAGGAGATTTATATAAAAAGGACACTTGGGTGTCACTCATTCGTTGAAGAAAATGAACATGAGCGATTGGGACATGGTAACATACGGAGAAACGCGGTGCAAGAAAGATGTTGAAGGGTCTTTCTCAACCATATCTCATAAATGCTCTCTCTACTATATATAGTGTTAGTAACGAGTTCAACTGAGCTATAACAATTGTAAACTGATCATTAAACAAAGATACTAGAACCAAAGATATCAAAGATATGGGGAAAGTATCTTTTGGGTTTTTGGGTTTGATGCTTGTAGTCGTGGTAATTGGGGTAGTGGAGTGTAGGAGATTTGAGAAGGAGACGTTGGGAGGCGGTGGACTTGGTTTTGGTTTTGGTGGCGGTAAAGGTTTTGGAGGAGGAATTGGTGGCGGTGGAGGTGCCGGTGGGGGTTTTGGTGGTGGTGGCGGTGGCGGTGGCGGTTTGGGAGGTGGCATTGGTGGAGGCCACGGTGGAGGAATTGGCGGTGGTGCTGGTGGAGGTGCCGGTGGAGGACTAGGAGGAGGTGCCGGTGGAGGACTAGGAGGAGGTCACGGTGGAGGTATTGGAGGTGGTGTGGGAGGAGGTGCCGGTGGAGGACTAGGAGGAGGCCATGGTGGAGGTATAGGTGGTGGTGCCGGTGGAGGACTAGGAGGAGGCCACGGTGCTGGTGGTGGTGCAGGAGGAGGACTAGGAGGAGGCCACGGTGGAGGTATTGGCGGTGGTGCTGGAGGAGGTGCTGGTGGAGGACTAGGAAGAGGCCACGGTGGAGGTATTGGTGGTGGTGCGGGAGGAGGTGCTGGTGGAGGACTAGGAGGAGGCCACGGTGGAGGTATTGGTGGTGGTGCGGGAGGAGGTGCTGGTGGAGGACTAGGAGGAGGCCACGGTGGAGGTATTGGTGGTGGTGCTGGAGGTGGTGCAGGAGCCGGTGGAGGTATTGGCGGTGGTGCGGGAGGAGGTGCTGGTGGAGGACTAGGAGGAGGCCACGGTGGAGGTATTGGTGGTGGTGCTGGAGGAGGTGGTGGTCTAGGAGGTGGTGTGGGAGGAGGACACGGTGGAGGTCTCGGAGGTGGTGTAGGTGGTGGTAGCGGTGGAGGATTAGGCGGCGGTGTTGGAGGAGGTGCCGGAGGAGGAATTGGTGGTGGTGCAGGGGGAGGATTCGGTGGAGGAGCTGGCGGAGGATTCGGTGGTGGTGCAGGCGGGGGTCACGGTGGAGGTTTGGGCGGAGGGTTTGGTGGAGGATCAGGCGGAGGATTTGGTGGTGGTGCAGGTGGGGGAGCTGGAGGAGGATTTGGCGGTGGTGGTGGTGCAGGTGGTGGATTTGGCGGTGGTTTTTAAATATTCATACAAAATCTCTTCTTAGCTTGAACTAAGCTAGGGCTAGTTACTTATGTGCCAAGTCGCAAGTACATTATATTTTCTTTGTGATTCATTATTTATATGTACGAATAACCATACTTAAAAAAAAAAGATAAACCGTATTCACAAATCACAATAGTTTTCCTTTGCTTGTTAATCCAATTAATCATCCGGGAAAGTATTTAAACTGGAAAATTATTTATAACTTATGTATCATATATATTACAAAATGGAAAATCTCTTTATATACAACGTGAGCAAACGACATATATGAGTTTCCAGTCACTAAAAAGAACTATTTCGTATAGTAACTTCTTGTAGAAAATATGGCATTCTTCTTTCTTCATATGTTTTATTTTCCTAGCCACACCAAAACGCAAAACGCCAAATCCAACAGCCAAACGCTAGAACTAAGCCTTTTGCTGAAGCCAAACAGGGAGCCAAGAAGTCCCATCAATAAAATCGATGGACAAGAAAGACTCAACTTCTTGTTTGGTAAGTTCTTTAGCCCAATCTGATCTACGTTGTCTATCAGCACCTGGTCCATGACACTTATACTCCGCATGGTATAAATCCCTGATCAAAATTCTCAATAAGTATTAATATAAACATGAACAATAGTTACTTTGCCAATTACGTGAAAAAATAGTAATTAAACACTAACTTGGTAGACCCGTCGTAGCTCCAATTAGTCCAACCGTTAGGAACAACGGTCTTGGACAAGTAAGTCTTGGCAAAGATGACTCGAGAATAAGGTCCTTTGGCTCGCCCTAAGTAAACCTCATCGACACCGTACACTTTGCCTCTTATGAACACATAACCCGTTTTTTCCTCTTCGTTTTCTCTGTGGTGTGCTGTGATTGACCCGTAAGGTTTCACCCTCTTGTCCGATACCACAAAGATCTCACAGTTCTGTAACAAGTTGATATTATGTTAAAATGTGGTATGTTATTAGCGGTCCAGGTTTTAGAGAATGTGTTATACGTTGAAAATGGAAGTTGCACGACCGAAGATGAAGTCGATGGAGCCTTGAATGTAACATTCGTGGTAGTAATGTCTACCTTTGTTATCAAACAAAGTGTTGTGCAAGCTAAAGAACGCACAATGGTAAAACGCTACTTTATCGGCAGCCACAAACGCTGCCACCGATTGGTTATCAGACGTGAACGCCATTCCCACCGGTGCATCATTCTGTATATATTTCATCACGCAATTTCATTAACACACCAATGCCATTTTCATGATAATAAATATATAAAAACACTCTAAATCTACAATTATGTTATTTACATACCCTGATGGTGACACCGAAAGCAACGAAGTGATTAGCTTCGACTTTGAATGTGGCTGAATCAACATTATCTACCGAACTCTGCGAAGATTCGATGACCGTTCTTCCTCTACCGTTGCCTCTCATAAATATGAACGGCTTGTTCTCCGGAATGTGCACTCTCTCCCTTTTTCCCCAAAATAATATAAATGATCATCAAATTTCAGAATGTTTATGTAAATCCATGCTACAGGATATATAACCAAGTTGCTTGGTTATATAATATGTAGCATACGGCATATGAAATAATGTAAAAGGTTAAACCTCGTAAAAGTAAACGTACTTGTAGATTCCTTTACGGACATGGACGATAATCCAATTAGAGTTACCAACAGGGACAGCATCAATGGCTTTTTGAACCGAAGTGTAGTCTCCTTTGCCTTCAATATCGACAATTATCGATCTATTTGTTGCGATTTTTTCAGTTAGAAGCGGCGCGTCGAACTTTGTCTTTTGCATTGCTGATGCGTCCGAACACCATACCAACATTACAACCAGGGTTGTGACAAGAATCATTCTTGTTAGGTTTTCCATCGTTCTTTTTTTTTTGGAAGAGAGATGTGAGAAAAAAAAGTTATTATATTGGTGAATGAAGATGTTAAATTTAAGAAAACAGGGTTTTAAATTTAGGTGTTTGGTTGTGTTTTGTTTTGTTTTGGGAGGTGTGGGATTTTGAAGGAGATGGTTTTTTTATTAGGCATCCTTTTTTATTTATAGATGTGGTGTTTAAAAAAAAAGATATTTATTTTTGATGAATGGGCGAAAAGTACTTCGAGTGATATACATAATCTAAATTTGGTTACTAACAAATATGATCGTTGTGTAATGGTTACACGGAATAAACCATTCATCGTCCACGTTACTAATTGACTATTTTGTTATATTATTTTCTTGTTATTCATATTCTTTTTTATATTCTTCTCGCAATATTGTCACATTGTTTATCATCTAGGATACATCCTCTTTCACATAGCAATCTGTTCGACATGAATCGATATTGGTATCATGAGTTATAATGGTGTGTAGACATACAATGCTCTACACTAAATATTGGTTTAGCTCCATAAATATTCATGGATTGGCTTCGAGAATATTCATGGATCTACTTATAAGCGTTATCTCTTCATAATTAAACTACAACAATGCCAGGCAAGGTTTGTGGCTAATTTTCCACAAGTTGTGATAGAACTTCTATGTGGGTCATGGAAGAATGTGGACATGAACTTGCCAGTGTTTATCTATTAGGTAGATGAATCTTTGAAAGCTAAGGTTGCTGATCGTTATTACGGTGGATTTTATTAATTATGAAAGATGGACGACACTAGACCTTTGGGACCTCCAAAGAAGCATTCGTAATTTTTAGCGGTCCATGTTGACTTGAATAGCCGAATTAGTTAAGATTATGCTTTGTCTTATGTTCACTACATATGTCACAAATTCATTGGATTTAGTTCTTATTGTATCAAAATCCTGGGAATAACCAACTTTCTGTTGAGATGATCGAGTTAGAGATATTGTAGTTTCTGAGATTATGTTATATGGTTCACAACTTTCACATGATGTGTGGTATTATTAGTCGTTTTTAACTATTAACTAGAGCTTAGCCCACTCGCCTGAGTGGATGATTTTTTTTTAGTATGATGTTTAATTTTAATAAAATAGATGGTTAATATTTCAAATTAATGATGTCAGATTATATGATAAATAAAATTATTGAAGTAGCTAGAATGAATTAAAAGAGGAATGTAGAAATTGTAATAAATCACTTAAGAATAGAAAAGTTTTATTTTTTACTTTAGTTTTAATAGAATTGATGCAATTAAACTTGGAAAATAGTGAGGGTTTTGACCAATACATTTGTCTAAAGAAAGTTACTCATTATGTTCATTTATTTTGCAAACTGAAAACTTCAAGTTCTAAAGGACAACAACATAATGTGTGTCCGATGAAATACAATAATCCACCAGTAGGTGGTATGAATAACTCAAATCAGCAACCAAAACGAAAGTTGCAAGAAGAAAGCTGAGAGGTCGAAATCAGCAAACTGATTAAATGTGACCAAGGAGCAATGCGGCTGAGAGTCAAGCACCTGCTTCTTTACTCAGAAAAAGATGGTGCCCAGATGGACCCTAAGAAACAATGGACGAGGCCAACATACACCTCCTACAGCTACATATGACTGAAACTGATGATCTAGTGATACTTCAAGCACGCCACATCCAACCACTACACCAGAAGAGCCACCTCGTTGCAGAACGACAGCAAAATTTCTTAGCCACAAAAGAAGGGAACTACGAGTCTACGATGAGGTAAAAAGAAGTGGATCCGGCATTTAAGTTTAAATGATGTTTTACTTTTGTTAAGTAAATGATGTTTTACTTTTGTTTAAGTAAATTATGTTTTCAAATTTCTAAACAAAACATTAAATGTTATTTGATGTTTTTGACCATTTTTATTATGTAGTACTATGATTTTTATTGGTTAGGTTAGCATTAACTAATGTGATTTTATGCAAAAAGGCAAAATGAATCAAGGTTAACAATTTTAAATAAGTGTGCAAAAACCTTAAATATCAACTGATCTGAAACAGAGAAAATATTTAATTAGAGAACACAGAACATATTTAATATGCGTGAATTGTTACAAATGTTTTTAAACGTTTTGAGTTTTGACCATACCCTTGCCAAAACGGCTGCTCATAAATCGCTATATAAGAACATATAGACTGAAGAATATTATAAGAAAAACAAAATCAAAAATGGGTTCTCTAACACAACTCATAACTGTCTTCATGATGACTATGTTCATAAGTGCAACTATATCTCAAGCCCAGAAAACGACTACCGTGGTGATACATAATGATCTTGGAGGTGGTTTATCGCTAGGATACCATTGTAAATCGGGGAATGATGATCTTGGATACAGGAGTTTGGCACCGGGTGGATCAGGGTCCTTTGGCTTCAAACCTGATATATTTGGCCGTACGTTATTTTATTGTAGTTTCAGTTGGAATAAAGAGTCGCATTCTTTTGATATCTATAAACAAAAGAGAGACAGGGAGTTTGAAAAGTTTGGATGCAGACGATGCGAATGGAAGATACGCAGAAATGGACCTTGCAAACTTAACAAAAACAGTCAAATGTTTGATATTTGTTATCCTTGGAATTCTTAACTTTTTGAAACAATGTAATATCACTATGTATAAATCTTTCTATTGACAACACAATAATAATAATAAGCATCGTTTAAGTTAAATAACAAAAAAAATAAAGAGTTTGTTTCTAGATTTTTGCTGGACACTGTTTGCCGAACTTTATTGTCTTGCAGTTATAGTTTGGAGAATGAGTCGCATTATTTTGCTATCTACAGAATTTGGATACACAAAATGAGAGTGGAGAAATATAGAAAATGGATCTTGCAAGATTAAGCATGTTTGATCTTTGCTCTGCAAGGAGTTCTTGATTTTAAAAACATTTAAGTTCGATCTCTATCTCTCACTTTTCTTTTCTTTTTTCCTCTAAGATAATAGAATGACTAAACCAAATTTCAATACAGATATTGGAAATACAGCCGATAGACCCGATACCACGCATAGGACGAAACAGATCATAGGCCAAGATGTCAAAAGCGAATAATAGGGGAAAGAAAATAGTAAAATATCGGTCACGAAATATCGGCCTCGATTAGGTAGCATAGAATCCTTCTAAGTGTTCATAAGTGTTACTAAATCTCGACATTATATGTGAGGTTAAAATCTGTAAGAGGTTGTAATCTTGTATTCATATCTTGGCTAATGAAAAATTGATGTATGAGCAAAAAAAAAAGTCGGTCCACTCCACCGTCCACCATCCTTCGCCAAATCTTGTATGCGCGTTTGTTGCATACAAAGACCCAAGAAAGGAAATATAACATGCGATTGCTAACCACCCCTTTGGCTGATTTAAGGCTTTAATGGTGTCTTCTTAAGTCGCGTATAGCTTCTTTTACTTAATAACAAAATATTTAAACAAATGTTTTTAGAACAAATAATTTAACAAATGTTTCCACAGAGGATCAACAAAAGATTATACAATAAGTAGCTAACTATACGTATGAGTGAATTACAATGAGTTTTTTATACTATGTTCATTTTTTAATGGCAACTTTTTTCTTTGACCATTCTAATCACCTAATTACTATTGCAACAGAGTATAACATTTTAATAGACATCTGCATCGTAATATAACTAGGAATAGGAATACAATAGATTAGCTAAATTCCCAAGATATATGAATATATCATTATCCCTTCAAACCTCTAAAATCAACAGTAGTAAATATGATTGATCGTGCTAGTCAAGTCAGAGTGTTTGATTTAAAGTTAGAACTTTGGTCCCATAAAGTTGATCTAGGAATTAAAACAGTTATTGACAAAAAGAAGGAGTATATAATTTAATATGCTTGAAATGTTACAAGTCTTTTTAGACGTTTTGAGTTTTGACCATACCCTTACCAAAACGGCTAAATACTCAAATATCAATATATAAGAACATACAAACTAAAGAAATATTATAAGAAATCAAACAAAGAGATACAAAAAGCAAAAATGGATTCTCAAACACATCTCATAACTATCTTCATGATGACTATGTTCATAAGTGCAACTATATCTCAAGCCCAAAAGGCGACTACCGTGGTGATACATAATGATCTTGGAGGTGGTTTATCGCTAGGATACCATTGTAAATCGGGGAATGATGATCTTGGATACAAGAGTTTGGCACCAGGTGGATCAGGGTCCTTTGGCTTCAAACCTGATATATTTGGCCGTACGTTATTTTATTGTAGTTTTAGTTGGAATAAAGAGTCGCATTCTTTTGATATCTATAAACAAAAGAGGGACAGAGAATTTGAAAAGTTTGGATGCAGACGATGCGAATGGAAGATACGCAGAAATGGACCTTGCAAACTTAACAAAAACAGTCAAATGTTTGATATTTGTTATCCTTGGAATTCTTAACTTTCTGAAACAATGTAATGTCACTATGTATAAATCTTACTATTGACAACACAATAGTAATAATAAGCATCGTTTAAGCTAAATAACAAAAAAAAAAGAGTTTGTTTCTAGATCTTTGCTGGACACTGTTTGCCGAACTTTATTGTCTTGCAGTTATGGTTGGGAGAATGAGTCGCATTATTTTGCTATCTACAGAGTTTTGATACACAAAATGAGAGTGGAGAAACAGAGAAAATGGATCTTGCAAGATTAACAGACGATACCATGCATAGGCCAAGACGTCAAAAGCTAAAAAAATACTCTTCTATGTCAAAGAGATCATAAGTCGGTCCACCGTCCATTATCCTTCTCGGAATCTTATATGCGCCTTTGTTGGATAAAAAAAACAGAACAAAGAAAAGATTACATTTACACCAAAAAAATAAAGAAAAGATGACATGCGATTGCTAACCACCCCTTTGGCTGATTTTAAGCTCAGGTGGTGTCTTCCTAAGTCGCGAATAGCTCCTTTTGCTTAATATAACAAAATAATTTAAACAAATGTTTCTATAGAGGAATAACAAAAGATAAAATTGTTAAAAAAAACAAAAGATTTAAGTTGTTAATACAACAGAT
>CAKOAT010449598.1:113828-128110 GCA_932364175.1 Eruca vesicaria subsp. sativa | reverse complement strand
GGGTAGGCGGAGCGGGTACATGCAGCCGCTCCACTCGAATAACTCGCAGCGGCTGGAGAGGAGCGGGTGTGCCTGGCCGCTGCGCATCTATTTCTTGTGACGATTTTATGATTTTCTAAGGACCTTTTTGCAATTGTTGTGCACGTTTTTTGCACTTGGAAAACCTAATGTTTAAGCACCTTGTAGCCACCTTTTGGCATATTATCTTTTGATTATTGAAAGAACACAAAAACTCTTGAGAGAAATTGATCCTTTTGATTTCCATTGTATGTTCTTGTGCTTCTGTTGATTATTCCATCTGTTTCTCTACATGATTAATCTGAAATCCACCATGGGTTTAAGGATAATCATGGAGATTAGTGAGTAATCACCCCTTGGATTCATGGGTTAGGGTGATTTAGAGTGATTAGGTTAGAGCTAAGATGTTTTAAGTATAGATTTCTCTTGTTCCTTGCATATTAGAGTAGTCTTAAAGCCTCCTTTGAATTGATCACTCAAAGGTTGATCTCTAGACATTTCTCAGCCGACAGGTGTTCGATGAAATGTCTGAGTCAACTCCTTTAAGCTTTTAACAGTCTTTACCAGAGACACTTGTTGTTAAAGGTGTTAAAATGGCTATTAGATCCGTTCTTAATGATTGCTTGCATGTTATTCAACCAAAGACATTTGATGCTTGAGATGTGTTAGCAAATGAACATTCATCTAGACATAGAGCTTGTTTAGAATCGTATCTAAGCCTAAGGCAGACAGTTTAATTGATAGCTTGTCATCTTAGTTTGAACCTGATCACCCAAGGTCTAAATCCCAATACCCATGAGTTCTCCTTCCCAATAGTTTAAAAGTATCATTTTTGTTATTTGCATTCTAGTTTTAGTTAACTTCAAAACCAACCAAACATTCGATTGCACTTAGATTAAGTTAGTACTTGCATTCTCGGTGCTTTTAAATCCCTCAGAACTGGTTCGANTCTCCTTCCCAATAGTTTAAAAGTATCATTTTTGTTATTTGCATTCTAGTTTTAGTTAACTTCAAAACCAACCAAACATTCGATTGCACTTAGATTAAGTTAGTACTTGCATTCTCGGTGCTTTTAAATCCCTCAGAACTGGTTCGACAACTTACTTCACTATACAACATTTGACTAGGAGCCTTGAAAACTCTTAACACCATATCCTTTCTCTAATCTCCTTCCGGTTTACTCATCTCCTGGTTTTCTTTTCGTGCATACACACAGATCCGAGTTTCTCTAGTTCTTAATCCGATCGGTCTAATATTAAAACCAAACCGAACCGATACTCTCTAAGTTTTTATCATCAGCAATTAATGGACTCCACGTCAACGAGCTCTACCTCCGATCACTCTCGCCAGAAACGAAAAACAAAATCTCCACCGTCTCCATCTCCATGGAGATTGGAGAAGCAGCAACAGGTCTACACCACGAAGCTCGCACGTGCTCTAACGATCACTAAACCATCCTCCCTTCCTCACACCGTTAGAGCCGTGCGCGAAGTCGCGGACAGAGCCTTGGCGGTTACGGCAAGAGGCAAAACACTCTGGAGCCGAGCGATACTTTCCAAATCCGTGAAACTCAAATTCAGAAAACACAAACGTCAGAGAATCTCTAATCCGGTAATCACCACCGGGAGTATCCGGTCAAAGAAACAGAGAGCGACGGTTACGAGGGTTAAGGCTAAAGGTATGGCGTCTGTACAGAGGAAGGTGAAAGTGCTTGGCCGGTTAGTTCCCGGTTGTCGTGAACAGGCGTTACCTGTTGTTTTGGAAGAGACTACGGATTACATAGCTGCGATGGAGATGCAGATTCGCGCCATGACTGCTGTTCTAAACGCCGTCAGTTCTCCGACAGGTCGTGAAGGGGGACAAACACATGTGTTTGGTTAGTTGGCCTAACTGTCTTTTTCATTTTTTTTATATAATCAATATTTAAAAAAAAAAAAAAAAACTGTTTCTCGTTATTCTTCGTTGTGTTGTTTTCTGTTTGAATATTAACTGTTTCATGTCTTCATTTATATCCGTTTTCTTTAATCTCTCTATATTACTAAGAGTAAGACTACCACACGAAAGGAGGAAAGTGGTTGAGCCATGTAATGACAAAATAGAGTTACTGTTTAAGTGTTTGGTGAGTTATGATGATTGAAGGCAAGATGAAACAGTCGGAGATATAATTAATTAAGCTTTTTTGTTTTGTTTTGTTATATATGAAGTTAAAGGATGGTGATTGGAATTGAATTCACTTTGTTTGGATCTGTTACGAGTATGACATTTGTACGTTTGTTTCTTCTTTTGTAAATGTTATGTGGTTAGATTTCGGATATGCAAACAAAGTTTAAAAGGTAAAAAGAATCTAGCGAAGTTAACACAATCTATTGATCACATGGTTGAGAAAGACATAAATACAGTACATGAAATGATGATGACTCACATGCTGCGTTTCTGAAAAGAAGTGTATATAATCGACCACTGTATATGTTTTTCTGGCAAACTTAAATCTTCTTCTTTGTTTTGGTCGGCCAAAAGGCGCAGAATTTCGTGAAACTGTTACTAATATTTGGATGAATAGCGATAGCAAAACAAATGAAAAGACAAGTTAAATGAAACATAATCTTTCTGACACACGTCATGTGGTTTATGCATTATCTCCAGCTTTAAATACTTGTATACAAAACCCTAAAACCCCACCAACATCTTATATTTTTGTTGCACATGTGATGCTTTAAATTGGATACACAATGAAATCTTTGAACAGATTTACTCCTGAAGAGATGTACTAGAAAGAAAAAATTTATTACTTAGCACTATAGTCTGGCACAAAACAAATCATTGAAGAATATAGTAGATGCAATGATGCATTACAAAATTGTAGTAAGACACTAAAACAATTATATTTTATCTACACAGAAAGAGTAATAATCATACAGAATTATATATAAATATTCAACTAAACTGAATATATAGCATTATTTTAAGGAATAGTTGGAATGTTTGTGTATTAGTCTTAACTATTGCGTAGCTCTAGATACTCTTGCAAATAATAACTATGTGTGGGTTGAACTGAACCCTTAGATTGGTGTTGGTGGTTATCTTATTGATGATCGTAAATTAGTGGTTGTATACGAGGGTGTGGATGGCCATGTGTTCGTCAAAACAATTGATGTCTTTCTCAAAAAAAAAAAAAAACAATTGATGTCCACAAAAAATAAATAAAAATAGTAAGCAAGAGGAGCGCACATGGATTAAACCATCGTATACTCTTACCTTTAAGCTGCTTTTGGTTAGCCTCTCTATCTTGATTGTAAATAAAGACCTATTTATTGGTCTTATTCCGATCACCTTTACTTATCAACTATTCCAATCACTTAACTTGTCGGTTTAGATACACTGTATATACTTTTGGTGATCATAGATTAAATTGAGATGGAAGAAAACTACAAAAGAGCGAAGAAACAAAACTAAGATGTAAATGTTGATTTTGAAAGATGTATTTTAGAAAGTATTACAGTTCTATTTATATGTATGTGTGTGTGTGTATTATCACAAATTTGTTTTTTTTGTATGAAGCGTTGTTAGTTTAGAAGTTAAAAATAATTATTGGAAGGGTTCCTATTTTCTAAGACTGAGTTTGTGATATTTTTATTAAACTCTCGGACAGGTTAGTAACATAAAAAGCTTGAACGCTATTAGAAGAGATATAGGTAGTAGAATTTTTATATTATAAACAAAAATAAGTATAGTGCAAGAGATATAACAGAGCACCATCGGTTAAATGTATCATTTTGTTCTTATTTTTGCAAAATGATCTAGGGTTCTATTTATGTATATACCCACAGAGAAGAAACTACGAAAGTGAGAGATGACAAAAAACATCAATTAAGTTTGATAAGAATACAATAAGAGTGATGGACAAAACTGTTAACAAGTTTCAGTCCAATAGGCAGATATAAATATTGTACGTGCAATAAATACAATACGAGTGATGGACACATCTGCGGCTCTCACTAAATTGTTTTTCTTCATATTATTCCATTACATTCCGTTACAGCATTATACATGCATATTAAGACCTTATTAGATTAAAAAAAAGTTACAACAACAATACTTTGAAGACAAAGACATACGCCTTAATTATTTTGTTGACCTTATTCATGCATACGCAAACAAACTTTATTTGGTCATGAGACAAAACAAAAAACAAACAGAAAATGGGAAACACACCGTGATCAAATATAAAGCATACTCAGTTGATTGGAATCAGTTAACGGACGAGGTTAAAGGCACCTGGAATGAGATTGAAGATGTTGAGGCCGCCGCCGGTAGCGGTTCCGAGTAGAGCTAAAGGTGCCTGGAGTAAACCACTGGCAGGGAGGTTGACGTTGCAGGCGGTGAGAGGAGTCGTGACGATGATCCTACAACCGGAGGAGAGGAGTGTTGAAGGCGAAAAGATGGCTCCAAGAGTAGGAATCGAGAATACTCCATTAGCGTTCGTAGTCGTACTTGAAACATTTTGCCCCGCGCACTGCAACACTATTCCCGCATCTGTTTGTTTATTTGCACCACTATATGTAATTAGCAAATTTGTACATTTAAATATTATATCATGAAAATGATACATATAGTAACACATATTAACGCATGGTTGATCGAAAAGAATAGAAATTTTACTAGGGAAAGGAGGAACGGAAGTCGCGTTATTGGTAGAGACTGTGCCAGTGATAGAGCACATGAGAAGCCCTTCGATATTAAAGATACTCGTAAGCCCGCCAAGAAGCCCACCAAGACCGCCAAGCCCACCAAGCTGAGCATTAGCAATTGGCGACACCACAATGAGACACATCATGATCAACGAGAAGGTTATGTTTTTGTTCCTGATCATTGCCATGTTCTTAGGATTACAAAAAGACTAAATGTATATGAAACTATAGAGTAGAGATTTGTGTTGTAGTTGGTTTTGGATGTGATGAAGTGATGTCTTGCAGCTCTATTTATAGAACAAGTTTCATAGTCCTCGCCCTTCCCACTTACTTTGCTTTCATGTATTTAAAGTTGAATAATGGTTTCATTGTGAACCGAATCCTAATGTACAATTTCAACGGTGTCTTAGGAATTTTTTTTTTTTTTATATATTATTATATACAATTTATTCTAGATATCTACATGTAATTTGCTTTAAAGGAATATCCGTTTTTCCCCTTTTGGACGTCGAATAAATATTAGTATAAGATTAGTATGGGGGTATAACGAAGTTTCGAACCCATGCACGATGATGTGGTAACTTCGAGAACTCAACGCGTATGTATTGATATATTCACAAATCACAATGCATATAGCGGGGTGTAATTAATAATGAAATTTCATCTTTTGTAACAAAATAAAATTACAAATATCCCTTCTTTGATAATCGTTTGTGCAAATATTGTAAATTTGTAATTCATATTGAGTTTACTCCCAAATTTGATTATCGCTCGTGCCAATAGGAAGGCTTCTCTAGTTACACTCTTTTCCAATCGCTCGGCCAATAGTACTCGCCTAAGTTCATACAGAGTGAAACTCACACACCTCGAAACCAATTTTGTCGAGTAAATTTTCATATCTTGGCCAGTCTCTAGGTTGTAGAACTTTTGTCATCGCCATAGCACAGTCGGACACCATCCAATGTAAATGCATCTTAATTCCGCAACCAGCCGGTCATTGTAGCGCCGAAGGCATCCACTATGAAGCAAACTTACCATAAACATCTTGTAATATTTTCCTCCACTTAATACTGACGCATTCGCCCATGACAAAGACACATTGCACTTAACCACACCTTAGCTCGATTTGGTTAAAGAGATCGAACCCACAAGGTAAAAGAGATGAAGAAAAAAAAAATATTGGACTAATGGTTTGGCCCGGGAGAAAAAAGAAACGGTGAATCCACTAAAATTTTGCCAAAGTTCAACTTTAACAAGTTGGGTGGTCGTAACTCTCAAATCCCTAATCATAGGGGTCGCGTCATCCCCCCCCCCCCCTGGGTTCTCCATAGATTTTGATTTGGCAGCTTAAATATTTTTGTTGTATGTACACAATTCAAATTTACACAAAAGCAGACTATTGATATAAGGAGATAGTAGCAAATCCACTAGCCAACTTGTGTTATAGATTGGTCCATGAACCTATTCATCTTTTAAGTTGTATCGCTCGTTTTTACAGCCACAACAATCATATGTAAATGTGAGTGACCACTGACTGATCGTTCGTAGGTTATCGCAAGATAGAGACGTTAGTCTTCTATTTCTTGTAAATGAAACTCCACGAGACCAGAAAAATATTCCTCCACCTGTCAAGTTGTTTACTTGGTAACGGTTAGTGCTTGCTCAGTAAGTGTTTGATAGATTTTTTTTAATAACCGTGGGATTTCAAAAAATTCCTAGATCCAAAAATTAATCTCACGATACCTTGTATCTGGGAATGCGTGGATGATTAAATCCATTTACAGTGCGTTTAGGTGACCAATAATGCTATTCGAACCCAAAGCGGAAACTCCACCTAAGTCTATTTACCACTAGGTCAAAACGACTTGGTTAGTAATTGTTAATCGAACCAATTGACTCTAGTAGGTAGTAATTAGAGGATAAAAGTTTGGAAAATATTTTGTTTCTTACCAAATAGAGGCTCTAGTATATTTTTGAACTTGTATTCGTTTCTGATCATTAGACCCAATTACAATTAGTTATATGTAAAGTAAAATTTAGAAGTAGATATGTGTTGGCATGTTGAATTATCATGTCATTCTTAGCTTCCCATTCCTCTTTATTGTCTTCTCTTCTTTTTTTGAAATTTGCACTTTGCATGATATTTCTAGGCGTTTGCTTCATTGTTCTGTTGGTTATTGGAGATTTGGAGAAGGTACATTCCCTATTGGGGACCTCTTAACTAATGTTGAAAATCATGGCTTATGTAGCAATATGCCAATCTACATTTTATAGTAGATGATATTCTTATTGTGTCTCTAGTATCATTGTAGGTAAGTTGTAAAATCGTGTGAGAAAATCATATTACTATGTATATAAATTATGAACATAATATAAAGCAGTGCACGCTTCTTTGTCACAAGTACAACAAGGATATCATGCATTATGCAACACAATAAAAGGCCTATGGAAAATTGACTGGAAACCAAATATTTTAATTAGGCCTGAATTTCTTGGGTTTTATACAAAGAGTTAATAACCAATATACCCAATTATAGAATCAAGTCCGGCCCTCCTTCAAGCGTTTCTGTTTATAAACATTTTGGATATTAACAACGAGTTCGAGCCCAACTACAAATTCAAAACCTCTCTCTAGCTTTCTACCTTAGATGAAAAAGCTAGAGGCCACGTACACACACATAAGCACTAAACGTATATTTTGTTATTAATGTGAACTTTTACAAAAATATGAGTTAATATTTGGCATCTCTCTAGCTTTCTACCTTAGATGAAAAAGCTAGAGGCCACGTACACACACATAAGCACTAAACGTATATTTTGTTATTAATGTGAACTTTTACAAAAATATGAGTTAATATTTGGCATCTCTATTTATGGAAATGTTGGTAGATGACTTGATGTATCTTGCTACTCGGAAACGTCTACACGTGTTGTTAAGCATATAACTTTCTACTAAGAATGTACACTATCTAGAGAGATGAACCACGAGGAAGAAGACACTTGCACCAATACAACATATGTACATAATTCAAATATAAAATTGGGATGATACTGGAGAAGTGGCGGTGCCACTATCATCACCAAGAAGAGCACTAAGAAGTTGCCGACCCACTTTTGTTCACCATTGTTCACACATATTGGTAAAGGCAAGTTACTATAACTTACGGGACTCTTACGTTCCATTATCCTCGGTTCTTTATAAATACATACAAAGACCAACATTCTCTCCATATACCATTAACTGATCCAACTTCACAAACGGCTTCTCTAGCTAGCTTCATTTCTTCTTAATCTTTCACAAAGTACATATTTTTATCAGTGACTGACCACAAAGAGGTAACTCTTTGTCAGTGACTGATTGTTTGGTTCGTAAAGGAAGTGAAAATCGGAAGCCTCAAGTTTTTAGGAGCTGTCTTCTTGGCTTTAGTAGTATTTGACATCTGTTTAGCAGCTAGGCCAAAAGCCCTTGGTAGAGGCTCCGGTTCCGGATATGGTTCAGGCTCCGTGGGAGGAAATCGTGGCGGAGGAGAAGGATTAGGTTCAGGGAGTGGCTACGGTGAAGGATATGGAAGCTGATACAGCGGAGGTGATACCTACGGTGACTCGCCCTAAATTATTTATATTGAGATATGAGGTTACTTTTACGTGATTATGAACGTAAAATAATGAGGTGATGGATTTTGTCTCGTCACACAAACATTCTTATATATTTTCTAGAATCTCCTTGCGTTATAAATGAGAGAGATGATGATATTGGTTTCCATTGGCAATAACATGCATATTTGCATGCATTATCTACGATTCTTATGACTATGTATATACATCATTTTCTACTATTCATCTTATAAAATACTTGGGAGACATCCATACATTTTGAGCGACATAAAGAAAGTTAGTCTGATTCCTTCAAATAATAAAACATTCACTACACATAATCCAAACAAAAAGAACAAAAAAAACATAAGGAAGAAACTGGACTTGAGCTCCTATTGGTACGGATTGTTGCTTTAGGCTGTGGCTTTAAGCTATAGGTTGTAGAGATTTTGGCTTTTAAATTTTTGGTTTTTGTCTAAAACCTGAAATTGTGGCTTTAAAAAAACATGAACAAAATATAAGAATCTTTTTAAAAATTGATTTTAGAGGTTTTACACGAAATTTTAAATGGTCTAAAATCTAAAGTCTGATTGTTTAAAAGTTTGATTTTAATGACTTTACAAAATTTAAAGCTTGTAAAACCAGAATACACCGGGCCTTGAATCGCAGCAAATAATCGTATAAAACTGGCTTCTTGGGCCCAATAGGTATAACTTGAAATAGTAATGACACTTACAGGCCCTAAACTTGTATGGATTTGCCGGTGCGGCATGGAGACAGAAGTTGACTGGTCTAGTCACCACTAAAACTCCCCACGTTTTTCTTTCCATAGTTTTCCCCCACAATATTATAACTGATTTATAACTCCTCGTTATGGAAATTTATACAGATTTATATGGACCAACTCAAAAATTATTACGACCAATCTACGCATATTTTGTAAAAGGGGTTCATGATATTGTGTAGCCACAGTGATCCATTGAATAGAAAAAAGAAGACAAAATATTTAAATATACATATATTCCTATCTACAGAATTGATAAACGTGGTATGTAAGGTGTGTGTGTGTAACAAGTCAGTTTCATGGATCATGGCCATGGGGCCACGGTATTATTACGAAAACAGACCGTTTATATTTAATGTAGGCTCTATGTGGGGTGCGAATAGCTCCCTATCAATCAGACACCTCCATGCCTTTTGATTTCCTTAAATTATTGATTTCGTTAGGATGAAAGCCGAAACTGAAGTTTTCCTATATGTATCCACTTATTCGTACTGAATCTCCTTAACAGTGACTTTGTAACATTACTATTTCATATTTGGAATGGAAAAGTAAGAAAGTAAAAGCATCTCGTAAATTTTCAGAAGCTGACATTAAAGAGCCTTGTACAACATATAATATAATGCGAAAATGTTGACCAAGAAAATATATGTTGAGGGGTATGATTAGACTGAATTTTAAATGAGAAAGAATGCTAAAAAGGTGTAACAAAACGAGGTTGTTGAAGAATTTGACGCGTTGCGACAAAAAAAAAAAAGACGTTGACGAGCTTTTCTCTTTAAGCGGCAGGTTAGAATCATCATAATCAGATACTTATAGGTTAAATCTAAATGCGTTTATTAGTTAAGGGACCTAATCACTATATTTCACAGAGTTGCGAGAGCGTTTCTCGTTGAGGTCGTTATTTTTAGATATTTGTAAACTGGGCCCGATGGATTTATAGTGATCAAATTGGGTCCTAATCTCTTCAATGTATATGACAATAGATGTCGCCATATTTGTCTTTGTCTACCGGATTCTGTCCTGGTCTTGATTTTTCTTGTCATTTCATACAAATTTTAATTTTAATTTATGAAAGAACAAAACTATACAAGAACAAATATATTTGCAATAAGCGAGATCAGCTATAGATAAAGAATTATAAAACTCTTGTTTTATGTAAATATTATAGTCTTGAATTAATATAATTATTAATTTTTGTTAAAATTTGACTTAAATCTAATCGTCGGCAATGGTAGTAAAAGCCACATATCATTATTTTACGGGTGCAAAAGCATGAGAAACTGAAAAAGAGGATCTAATTTGGAATAAAAGAATATTTGGCTCGTTTCTCTCTGCGTCGGTGACGTGAAGCTTCCCTGCTGGAAAAAAAGCTCACATGCGTAATCTCAGTTTATATTTAGACAGCAACACATGTCCGAACACAACACACTTCTATATCTGTTTTGAATTCAACTCTGCTGTCCTTTTTCATCAAATTATCCAATTGATTTCGTTGTCAAATATCTCAGAATAAAAACCATCTATATTTCGACGAATGTGTGTATAAAAAAAAAAGTCTTTCTTTTTTTTTTGTCCTGATTAAGTTTTTTCTTTTGGAATCGGTCTGAAACTTGGACAATTAATCCGCCATTTTCTCCTCGGTCTCTCTACTCATCTCTTCAGTATCGGATCTGTGTCTCCTTCTCTTTCGTTTCAAGGTACAAAAAAACAAGTTTCAAATACTTTTCTAATTTCATTCACAACATTTTCGTTCAATATTTTTCGTATTTGACTCGATGAAAATTAATTAATTCATTATTATTAATTTATATGTTTTTTCCCCCTAAGTCACGGCACCGAAAAAAGCAATAACACAGCTGTTCCTTGGTTCATATCCGAAATTAGTTACCTACTTTTGACAGTATCTTGAATACAAACATCAACTAAACTTCAATGATTCAATCCAATCTCTATTTTTATTCTTATCTATATATATATATACCACGTGATTTTCGATTAGGTAATTATTTATATTCCACACTAAAGTATTTATTGATTGACCGAAAATTAAAGTTTGTGATTTTAATTTTGCAGAATTTCTCTCTGGAGAGACAGACACGTTAGCTGTAATTCAATTATTTACTTCTTTTGGCTTACTAAACGCGTCACAGGCGTCAATAAAAAGAAAAAGAAACTCACACACAGAGACAGATAGTTTGCGTATGTGTCTGTGTCCTTCCTCTCGATAGATCTTGATCTTACAGAACTTCGCTTCTTGTCCAAAGTGTGAACCTCTGTTCTTTTTTTCAGTTGAGTGGAAAAATGGGAATGAGTCTCGATTTTGATGTTGATCTTGAGAAAGGAACCGTCGATTGCGTCGATGTTTATACACAATCTCCAGAGAAGCTATCGATACCGTTGTTTCCAGATAATAAACCGGTTATAACCGGAGAAGAAACCGTCGGTTCGTTAGAAAACGATGCGGCTCCGGTTCAGTTTGCGAAACCGGGATGGGGAAGGAGTGATCGGAAGGAGAATCGTAAGAAATCGGCGTCGAAGCCTCCTCGGCCGCCGCGTGGACCGTCTCTAGACGCAGCTGATAGGAAGCTGATAAGAGAGATCGCTGAATTAGCGATTCTGAAACGCGCGAGGGTTGAACGTTTGAGAGCTTTGAAGAAATCGAGAGCGGTTAAAGAAGCGTCTGCGGCTTCTTCTCTAGGCAATGTATTGGCAACGCTTCTCACCGTTATATTCTTCTTTGTACTCGTTTTGCAAGGTGTGATTTGATTATTGCGATTGCGTTTGCGTTTTGCTTTTGTTAAGTTTGATTAATCTTAATTGTTTTTTTTTTGAAATATTCAGGATTGTCTCCGAGAGCAGCCGCTAGCTCCGGGAGATCTCCCTTAGTAGATGGTGGTTTAGTTTCGGTTCAGTATGTAGGGAATCCGTCTGCGAGTGAACCGGATGGTGGTTATACCGGTCCAGGTTTAGCACAGAGATTACCGAAGTAAGTTGTCTCTAAACTGGTTAACAAGAGCAGTTATCTTTTCACTGTCTGAATAACTTCTAATCCTTTTATTTATGTAATCGCAGTTTACCAAAACCGGTTTCCGGTTCGAAAAGAAGATGAATAGAGTTTTACATTGAAGTGTAAACCAAAGAGCTGGAATTGGACAATCTCATCACTGGTTCATCAAACCATTTGTCGGTGGACCATGTACTCTGACCGATAAAATTTTGGGGCAAAATCGGCTGCTTTCTCGGCGGTTATGAAACAATAAACTATCTGATGTGGGTAAGATTAGTTTTGTAATGTTTTTTTCTAGAAATAAAGTGAGAAAGATTACAAAAATAAAATATCAGTGTTGTGTATACTAATATAATACAATTGGGATTATATTAGTAGATGATTGTTGTGCTTTTGAAGAATGCAATGAAGCCTCCAGATTTTGACGATATCAAAACGTAGAATAATATACGAAATCATCATTATTGGTATACTTTTATAATTTATATATTTGAAATCACATGGTAGTGATGCTTGAGTTGAAATTTAAAATCAATTATTTATATTTTATTTTTTTGAACATCTTAATATTTGGAAACAGAATCCATGTGGCTGTACCCACTGAGCTTAAACACCAACTCTTCAAAATTAAGTGCACATGGAATTCCACGTGTGTGTATTTCAAATGTCCATAATATCTGTTTAGTTGCTGTCGCCGGATGCTTCGAGGGGCCATTAATTAAGGCCCAATACGTCTTCTTCTGCTCTGATTTCTTTCTGGACGAATCTGTTCTAAGTTTTGAATTGCCATATCTCATCTCAACTAAACAAATATTAGCAAAAATGCAAGAAATATAAACATACAAACAGAAATGAAAACGATATTAGCGCATCTTCAACTCAATTCTATTTTTTACTTCAAAATAGAGTAAAAGTGACTATAAAGTAGAAAATGTTTTAATCCAACTCTATTTCTTATCCCATAATGAGATTTACATCATAAATTTATATCATAAATTGAATAATTTATTTTTTCTTTGTTTACTACTTCATTATAGAGTTCAAAATAGACGGGAATTTGAACATTTTTACTCCATAATCACTTTAATTTTATTTTAGAGAAAAAAATAGAGTTTTACATTGGAAATACTCTTAAGATTAACTATTTTGCGGTTAAGCTTATTCTACATGCAAAGCAATATTAAAATCTAACACGAAATAATCAAAATTTGACCAAATCGAAATTTTCCATCGGAAAGAATATTAAGCAATTCTTTAGGATGACTCTAAAAAGGTTTTTTCACAAGTATAGGTTGTATAGCCATTAAAGATCAGACCAAAATACATTTCATTGAAGAGGTAAATAGATATTAATATCTGAAGCTTGTTAGGTACGAAACTTCTTATTGGAAATGCACTGTCCACTCAAACAAACAACGATCGTCTATTGTGACAACAACAAACTAGATATATATTTTGTTGGTGAGAAAGTTCAAATGGGAAATGTAAGAGTCTACACATCCCGTCATCGTTGCAACACGCGGACATATATACCAAAGGCCTTCTGTCAACCTTGTTCAATGACTTTCGATCCGGTTTAGGCGTGACCGATCCCTATGTTACAACTGTGGGAGATGATAAAATATCGAAGAATATTCTTATCTTGTTTAAACAATTATGTATAGACTAGTACTGCATGTGAAAAAAAAAACCATATTCTTAAAACTATATTCATACTAAACGAGCGATTAACACATTGGATTACATTTGTTGCTTTCAATCCAAGTACTGCATGTGAAAAAAAATACTGCATGTATCATTTTGTTGATGAGTACTTCTCTTACTTTCCCCTTCCCTTTTTGAAGTAGTTAATTATTAGATTAACTAGATTTTATACTCGTGCTACGCGCGAATCTGTATTAATAATTTAGTTTAGCTTTAAAATAATTTAAAACAAAAAAATTAATTGGGTAACATAATTTTATTATTTAAAATATAATTTTTAATTTAGTGTTTGTGTTTTCGTATAATTATGTTATCTTATTAGCTATTTAGTTATTTGTATTTGTAAATATAATAATTATGTTGTAAACATATTCATAATTTTTAGAAATATTAATTTATATTTTATAATATTAAATAGATTTCTCAACATGTAAACGGTTAACACGTTATAAATTTTCATCATACATTTTTATATTTTTAACAAAAT
>CAKOAT010449598.1:94732-111618 GCA_932364175.1 Eruca vesicaria subsp. sativa | reverse complement strand
CCTACAGCTGTGCAGTCTGACAGCTCACTCGATCTGATCCTGAAGGACTCCGAATCTATTGACCAGTCGTAGGTGGTGAGCTGTCTTGTCTTCTACGTTGCCTCTGTTTACCGTTAGAGTCTTTTGTCTGTTGTGTGTTGCAGACTCAGACTTGATCATCATATGGGCTTGGGCCTGATTTGAATGACTGGGCTTAATACTCCCGCGCAAACTCGAGGTGGGTGGAAAGTCAACACCGAGTTTGAAACGCAAGCTGAAGAAACTGTTCTGAGGCAACGACTTGGTAAAAATATCCGCCAGTTGCTGTGTCGCAGGAATGTGCTTCACAATGAGAGACCCATTTGCTATCTTCTCCCTGGCATAATGGTAATGAGTAGCAAAGTGCTTCGACTTTCTGTGCAACACAGGATTAGCGGTCAAGTGAACAGCCGAGAGGTTGTCACAATAAATCTCTGCAGCTTCAAACTGAGGAACATTAATACTCTTCATCAAACGTGTTATCCATTCAAGCTCAGCTGCAGTATCGGAAAGCGTTCTATATTCAGCTTCGGTCGACGATCGAGCCACAGAATCCTGTCTCTTTGCAGACCATGATATCAGATTGCATCCCAAGAAAGTACAGAAGCCCCCTGTAGATCTCCTAGTGTCTTGACAACCGGCCCAATCGCTATCACAGTAAGCACGTAGATGAGAGTTTGTATCTGATTCGAGCGTTAAACCCATTGCCAAAGTGCCTTTAACATAGCGCAACACTCTCTTCAGAAGGTTAAAATCAGACAATGTTGGTTTGTGCATTTTCTGACAAACAAGATTGACAGCGTATTGAATGTCAGGTCTTGTTAAGGTAAGATACTGAAGCTTACCAGCAAGACTCCGGAAGTATGTCGGATTGGAGAAAAATTCATCCTGATGCGGCACTCTATCCAATTGCAGAGGAAGTGGAGTGGGCATAGGAGCACAGTTGAGCATTCCCGCTGCTTGCAAGAGATCCGTTGCATACTTCTGTTGATTTAGGAACAGACCAGTATGAGTAAACTGAGCTTGTAAGCCAAGAAAGTAACTCAGGGAGCCCATATCCTTCATTCGAAACTGCTTGCTGAGAGACTTAAGCAATTGTTGCAAAACAGATGGATCATTTCCTGTAAGCAACATATCATCAACGTACAAGAGCAGGAAGATGATGCTTTTGTTCTTCTGAAACACAAAGAGAGAAGGATCACTTGCATTGCAGACGAAGCCAAACTCAATCAGAAAGGAGCTAAACTTGTCAAACCAAGCTCTTGGGGCTTGTTTAAGACCGTAAATTGCTTTGTTGAGACGACACACATAATCAGGATGCTCTCTGTTTTCGAACCCTGGAGGTTGTCTCATAAATACTTCTTCAGTAAGGTCTCCATGCAAGAACGCATTCTTGACATCAAGCTGTTTGATGTCCCACTTTTCAATGACAGCAAGATGAAGTATCATACGAACAGTGGCTGTACGTACCACAGGACTATAGGTTTCAAGAAAGTCGATGCCTTCTTCTTGCTCATTCCCTTTGGCAACAATCCGTGATCTGAATTTGGAGAAAGACCCATCTGCATTGAGTTTAACTCTGTGAACCCATCTGCAACCAAGAAGATTAACACCATGTGGAGGAGGGACCAAGGTCCAAGTATTTGTTTCTGCACAGTTTTCTATCTCTTCTTTCATTGCATCAGTCCAACCAGAGTGATTCAACGCTTCCTTGACTGTTTTTGGAACAGCAGGAATATCCTTAGTTGCAAGCAATGCATACCTTGGATTTGGTTTTTGTATTCCAGCTTTAGCTCTCGTGACCATGCCATGAGTATTCTCATCATTAGGTTGGGGTAAAACCTGATTTGGAATTCCCACGTGTGGTGAAACCGGTGGTGTTGAGGCTTGACTGGAGTCTGAGGATCCGGGCTCATTGTGATTGGTGTCAGGTGTTGTATAATCACCAGGGGTGTCAGGTTGGTGTTGAACCAGATGAGGTGCTATTGCTTGCCTGCGTACAACAGGTGGACTCTCTTCAACAACATCAGAATCTTCTGCAGCAGATGAAGAAGAAGAAGTAGTATGCATTCTCCAAGCAGCTGTTAACTGTGTTGTTGCAGCAGGAAGCAGATGTTGATAGGTATCTTGATAAGGGATCCTATTTTCATCAAACAAGACGTGTCTGCTTATATACACACGGCCTGTAGGAGGATGATAACACCTGTAGCCTTTATAACGGTCATTGTAGCCCAAGAATACACAGAGTATAGACTTTGGATCAAACTTGTTGTGGGAATAAGGACGAAGGTAGGGGTAACACGCACATCCAAAGACTCTTAGCGCAGTGTAGACAGGAGCATTTCCGTTTAGTAGCTCATAGGGACTCTTCATGTTGTCATTCACTGTAGTAGGGAGCAAGTTACTGAGAAAGGCAGCCGTGTAAAATGCTTCTATCCATAGCATTGCCGGTAAGTGACTCTGAAACAACATAGAGAGACCCAATTCAGTGATGTGTCTGTGCCTTCTTTCTGCTATTCCATTCTGCTCTGGAGTGTGAGGGCAAGAAACAATGTGTTTGATGCCACAGTTTTCAAAGTGTAACTTGAGCTGGTTGTTAAGAAACTCGCCTCCTCCATCAGACTGAAACACTGCTATTTTCTGATTATATTGAGTTTCTACTTGCCTTTGAAACACTTTGAAGATAGAAGACACATCAGATTTTGATTTCATGGGATAAAACCAGCAGAATCTTGAGAAATTGTTAGTGAATACAACATAGAATCTGAATCCTTGAACTGAAACAATAGGAGCAGGACCCCAAACATCTGAATGTATTCTCTCAAGCACTCTACTAGAACGAAAATCTGAACTTGAAAAAGGAAGTTTACATGTCTTGCCAAGTTGACATGATTCACACAAAGACCGAAGAGTCGTGTTTATTTGAATGGCTTTTATTGCAGATAGATGTTGCAGAACTTGATCATTAGGATGTCCTAGTCTTCTATGCCACACTGCATCACTCGAACTTTGTTGTCTGAAGGAGTAGAATGACATGAACTGAGGATTATCCAGCCGATAGAGTCCCTTAACTTTGTGTCCCTGACTGAGTACCTTGTTGGTTTCCTTATCCAGAACACAAACAGATGTTGAGTCAAAAGTCACAGAGCAAGGGTAATCATCGGTAAGCTTGGAAACAGACAGCAGAGACTTAGTTATTTCAGGACAGACAAGAACATCAAGTAGAGGTAATGTACCTGACTGAGTTGAAATAGATGCAGAGCCTGTGTGTGTTATGGGCAAGAAGGCTCCATTACCAACCATAACCTGATCATTGCCTTCATACGCCTGAGAAGAATCAAGGTGATGAGGCGAGCTGGTGACGTGATGAGAGGAGCCACTGTCTGGATACCACTCTGCACCATTCTGAGTTGTCGTGAGCACATTAGCTTGAGGCTGAGTGTTGTCCACGGCAAAGTGACAATCAAACCTTCTGTAGCATTTGTTCGCAGGATGTCCATATTTACCACAGATCTGGCATGTAGGACGGTTATCTGCAGAACCCTGAGGACGTTGAGCACTCTGACCAAACTGTTGTGGAAAACCACGACCTTGTGTAGTGTAGGAACCACCACGGCCACGGTATCCTCCTCTGTAACCTCCTCTACCACGGCTTGAGTATCCTCCACGGTTAGTGTAAAACGCTTGGTGAGGAGAAACATCAGTGGTAGATTGATATGTCTGCAACTTATCTTCAAAGCCAGTGAGTTTGTAAACCACATCTTCAAAGCACGGAGCTGGATAAGAGTCCATAGCATGCTCTATCACTGCACACACTGACTCATATTCCTTGCCTAATCCATTGAGGATCCCATAGATCTTCTCATGTTCCGTAATAGGAGCCCCAATGGAATCAAGTTGATCACAAAGAGATTTTATTTCAGAGAGATAAGCAGACATAGTTTTGGTTCCTTTCACAGTGGTTTGAACCCGTCTCTGTAAATCTAACCTCCTAGTAGCAGACACCCTATTGTACTTCTTAGCTAGAGAAAGCCATACCTCTTGTGATGACTGAAGTCCGTAGACAGATTTGAGGGCATCCTCTGTAAGAGTACCATAGAGCCAAGCAAGGATAAGTTGATCTTTTTGCAGCCATTTGACAAACTCCGGATTTGGTTCATCAGCAACAACATCTCCATTACGAACAGGGATAGTTTCAGGCGGACGTGGTTGAGCACCGGTGACGTAACCCAAAAGCTTCTGACTTGACAGGAACTGCTCAAACTGGAGCTTCCATAGAAGGTAGTTTCCCTCTTTAAGCTTCAAGGTAACGACTTGGGTGATTGTGAGCGAAGTAACAGGAGCGAGATCTTGATTTCCATCCATTGTTGAGTCTCAGGTTCTAATCCCTGAGCTCTGATACCATGAAGGTAAAGACAGAAACTTGAAAGATAGATTTGTTTCTCTGAAATTATGCTTTCATTACTTGACGTTTACATGAGGTACTCTTCACTTATTTATACAACAATAGGAATAACCTAGATACCCTACAGCTGTGCAGTCTGACAGCTCACTCGATCTGATCCTGAAGGACTCCGAATCTATTGACCAGTCGTAGGTGGTGNCCTACAGCTGTGCAGTCTGACAGCTCACTCGATCTGATCCTGAAGGACTCCGAATCTATTGACCAGTCGTAGGTGGTGAGCTGTCTTGTCTTCTACGTTGCCTCTGTTTACCGTTAGAGTCTTTTGTCTGTTGTGTGTTGCAGACTCAGACTTGATCATCATATGGGCTTGGGCCTGATTTGAATGACTGGGCTTAATAATCGCCACGTCACAAAGATTCTTAACCAGCTTGTTTCTAGCCGTAAGAGGCACGGAACTTTCATCGTCGGCGCCAGCACTATCAATCCATTTCTGACAAGAATCAGTTTGTTTCTCGGCGTCTCCGAGCACATACGTCGCGAATCCGAACTCTCCTCGCCGCATTGCCTCTGTCGCCTGAGGAATGTTGAACCGGACCACCGGCCTGTACACCTCGGCGCACTGAGCCAGCGCTCGCTCCGCAGCTGGATCGTGAGAGTGTCTGATCAGTGATTGAATATATCCTAAGGTATCGGTCATGTTGCTGAGCACAACGTTGGCTATTGCGGAAGCTATAGACTTGGGATCAGAAGGTGAGGGAGAGAGAGGGCGGAGAGAAGCTTCACAGAGGTCAAAGAATGGTGTCGCTTTGCAGATTGTGTCGATAAGATTATCGGAGGATTGAGCTGGAAACGGTAGGAGCAGGAGGAGGAAGAGGGAGAGAGATGGTGGTGATGTGACGGCGGATGATTTTTTCATCCTCTGAAATAGATAAAGACTTGTGGTGTTGTTGTGAGTGCTACTAGCTAGCTCTTTTTGTAGACTTATATAGTTGCTATTTAAATTTGTTTATATGTAAGATCACAAATACAGATGTTTTACATGTCGTCGCATATGAATTTCGTTACATATCGATGTCAAACTCAGATATTAATGAATTTTTATAAAGATTAATTATTATTAGTTAGACATAGTTCTTATAGTTGCCACCCGAGACGAAGCTTCGTGATCAACAACTTTTTTTCTATATAGAAAGGTGATATTAAAATATAAGCAGCTCTGCGTATTTTAGAGTATAAACTTGATTTTAAGTACTAGTGAATGCATATTGATTGATGATCTCTTAGTTAACTAAGAGCATGTTTAATACAAGGTTCTTAAGATAGAGATTCTTAGCAGAATTAAAAATTCGTCTGAGCCGGCTCTTAAATATTTTCTTTAAGAATCAATTTTTAGCGTTTTTAATTAAAAAAATAAAAGACAGGTTCTTAATTCCGTTAAAAATCTTGCAATAAACCTACTCTAATGGTCTAATACGGAAAAAGAAAACTAATTGTCTAACACTTTATCGTTTTGGCTTATACTATGTGGTTGTTGACTTGTTGCCTGTTGGCGCAAAAAACAAGGGAAAGATGTTATGTGTGGTATTGGTGAATAGCTCCGATGCGAGTCGGTCCATATGGGATAAAAATACCATTATACATTTACACTATACCGACGTCGACCATATCATTTAAAAAGAAAAAATTGTTTGTCATGTATATATGTTTTGGTACTTCTAAGAGATAAAATATATATTATGGGGTTTTCTCTCGTCGGTCGTTATCTTATTCATGAATGTTGGTATCTCCCGAGATTAGGTGTTTAGGTTCCAGAACTTCGTGCCCATTTTGGCCCGAATTTGACAACCGGTTCAATCATTTACGAAAGGCACTACCGGCTTAGTAGAACTTAAAATTAACTACTCATCCGGTTTAAATAGGTATGAATCGATGGTTATATCATATATCAGCTTATTTCAATAAGGTATCAGTTACAAGAAATATTATAATTCAGAGCAACATTCGGACGATGGCTCTGGTTACATCGCAGATCTTGATCATGTTCTGGGTCAGACTGGTTAACGGAGATTGGCCTTTGGGAAACCCTCCTTCACATACGGAGGCTTCAACGCCGGCGTCAACAATTGCACCCTCAGCGAACTTAGGGTTTCCTTTGATAGCTATAATGGCTGTGTGGACGTCAACGTCTACGATCGTCTTGTATCTCAGATTACATTCATGCAAGGGTCGTCTCAGCATCAGTTTGTTTTTGTACAACATAACGATCTGCCCAAGAGTCTCATACCCTAGCTCCTACGTAAAACAAATGAAATCTTTACATAATTAAATATCAACCACAATGTTTACTTTTTTTTATTGTTTTTTTAACAATCACGTACATTGAACTTTAAATTGTTACAAAATCAACCCCTTTATGTATCTGATATCAAAATAAGACCATGTACGAGAGAGAGAGAGATGGACCTTGATCTTGTCGACAAGGATGAGACCAAGGCCAACGGTGTCGGCGGAGGAACTACGTGGATCGGAGCGAAGGAGAGATAGACAAAGAGTGTAGTCAGGTGTCTGTTTGCATGTCTTATCTACAATATCACCCATCACAACTCCCATAATAGTAACCATCATTACCATCATCATCATCGTCTTCATCATTTTCTTCTGTTAAAACGTTTTAAACTATAAGATGTATACTCAGAATATGTTCCTAGGCGTGTCTATATTTATATGTTTGTAAAAGTGACAAGTTATAATCATGCCAAAACGTTTTTTTTGGATTGATACGATTAATCTGTTAATTAACTATTTAATTTAATGTACATTAATGACGTTTAAAGCTACAATTATTTGTTTAGTTTTCAGTATGCGGAAACAAATCCTTCTTTTTAATGATCAATTTTACGAATTGATATGGAACCTCTGGTCTTATGTGCATGTACGATTGTTTTTTTGGCTTAAGGGACATGTAGTCAAATGTTTTTTGTTTGTTTAAGGGACATCAAATCATGTGTTTATCAAGTCAAATATTCAAGTACAGAAATAAATAACAATATTGATGATCTTGGATTTGATATATGGAATTTGTTGACAAAAAAGACTGGCAATTGGTCATGGTCTCTTTTCTTCAGAGAAGAGGTTAATTGCCTTACACGTGTCTTTCACCGAAAGAGGTTAATGAATTGTATTTGAAACTTCCAACCGTTAAAAGAAAAAAAGAAAGATTTTTTTTATAGTTTCAAACCGATAGTCAGAAGTCTCTATAATTTTGACATCAGCTTGATTTATTCTGTTTTTTATTTGATTTGTTTTACGGTTTGCCATTTGGTTTATTTAATTGTGAATTTATTTTGAATTTGGCAAATGTTTTTTATTGTTTTTTTGTATGTTTTTCTATGGATCTGGTAAAACAAAAACTTCAATTCAACTAAACCGTTTAACAAAAGTAATTGATAAATATACTGTGAATGATAGCGATAGGTTTTATCAGCTTCAATCATTGATAGTTCTTCATCAGTTGGCGATGGAGTTCGTGCTACATACTATAATTAATTCGAAAGATAGTAGTATAATAATTTATTTTATTCTATTATTATCAATATAATAATATAAAGAATTGTTTTGACTCGGTAATTCCTCCTGAAAAGAAAATGGCAATCGTTCTCGGTTCAGTTTGAAGCATAATATTTTTAGATTAGTACGAAGATTATCTCTTTCGAGATTCAACTATTCCAAAAGAAAATATGAAATTTTTATATGAAAAATCTTCATCAATACACAAAATAGATGTATGTTAGATTACTTTGGATTCCTATTAGTGTATCTTTTTCTAAATTTGCTATATTAATTCTCATTGTTTAGAATTCTTAGTCCGTAATACAATCCAAAAAACAAAAAAAAAGAATTGTATTTGAAACTTAATGACAGCAAATCAGTATATTAAACAACCGTAATTGTTGGTCTTCGTCTTAGTAACTCTTAGTCCATTAATTCGGTGTCCATATCTATTTTATACGCAATTTGAAAACTAAGGAAACTTTTTAATTTAGTCAACAATCTAAATAACCTTTGAGTCTATAAAGGGCAACCTTGAAATCACAAACAATTCACTAACCCTATTTCTATAGCTCTCAACTATACCTAGTATCAAATAACAAAATGAATAACTTTATGAAATTATTCTCCATTTTTGTCTTGTTTATCCAAATCCAAATAGCCCTCTCTCAACCAAATCTGTCTCCTCCAGGACCTAATCTTATACAGCAACTCTGCAAAAGCAACCGTTACCAAACCCTATGCGTCTCTACTCTTAATCTTGATCCTAGAAGCAAAACCTCCGATATCCAAGGTGAGATACTAAATATAAATAATGTGAAAGAATTATTCACGTAACATCATCATACATATTGCATAGTAATGTAGCTAAGAAATATATACTTATCTAATTTAATTTACATTTCATGAAAAAAGGGCTTGCGTCGATCTCTATCGATGCGACGACAAAGAAAGTGAACGAATCGTTAGATTACCTCACCTCCGTGTATAAGAAAATTAATGGAGGCGGCCGTGGAGACTACGAGAGATACGGAACTTGCATGGAGGAGTACGGTGCGGCGGCTAATAGGTTTTTACCGGCAGCTTTGGCTGATCTAAAGGCTAAGAAGTATTCTCTGGCGATGTCTGACATGAAAGAAGTTGTGTCTGTTCCTGGTATTTGTGAAGACCAGTTCGCTGGATATTCTCCGTTGCCGGTTACCCAACGTAACAAAGCCGTGCATGATATCGCTGATATGACTGCTGATATCATCAAAACTTTTGTCAAATAGATGATAATTATTATTATTATTTTTTTTTTTGCGACTAGTGTTGCAAAAATTCGAAAGGAAAATTAGTAATATACTCCGTGTTCGATAAAACCGAATAAGATATGTTTTTTTTTATCATTTCCGTTGACGAGTACAAGACTGGGAAGAAGAGATCGGTTTGGTTTTACAAAAATACTTAAAACAGAATTTTGGTCTAACATCCAATTCAGACCACACAACAATTTCCACCGTAACAAAAGACAGGATACACAAAGATGTGTACTCGTTTTCTATGTTTGTTATGTGTACTCGTTTTCTATGTTTGTTTTGCTAGTTTTCATTATTAAGAACTTCTTGCCTAAATGACTTAATTATACAATCCAGTGTTAAAAAAAATAACAAATTAGTTAAAATAAGTTGACAAACGTAATTTTAATTTTGGATATCATCTATTCATTATATATTCATATTAATAAATTTTAACATAGTAGTAAGGTGTTAATTTATTTTAAACTAAAATTTAAATTATTATGGATAACCACTAAAACAACCGGAATGAAAAATATGAAGAGGAAAATAATTTAAGAATTAATATGAACATTTGTTGCTTATTGTAATTTTTCAAATTTGAACTACTTCCTTTTCAATGTAGTTGTTGTTGTAGAATATAGTTTTTGTTTTAAAATAGTGTCGTTTTATAATTTCATTACAAAATTTATTAAATTTATATGCTATTCTATTTTTTATTATTTCAAATATAATTAGGTTTATAGGTATGATGTTTTAGTTCGAAAAATTGCAAAACTAATTTTGTTTAATCTGTATACACAAACTTAAAACGACAAATAAAATTAAATAAAGAAAATAGTAACCAGTTTTCTATAACTCATTAAATAAAAAGGATCACAAAAACAAACATATATAAAATGTCATAATTTTTTCTGCATTAATTTTTCTATAATTTATTACTCATCATACTTTTCAAATTTGATAAGTAATAAATTTTTCCATAGTTCGTTATTCATAAATTGTTTGTTGTTGAAGGGACACATATGATGAGTGGTTAGATTATAACAGTAAAAATTAGGTATAAAATTTGTTTTGCAGGTGATTTAACTGGAAACTAGATTTTGACCCGTCCTCAAGAGGGTGGGTATATTTTTAAAAAATTTGTTTTTACCTAATGTAATTTATATGTTTGTGTGTTTGTATAATCATATTTTTTCGCTGCTATTTGTTTTCTGTCTCAATTTGAAACGTAAGTTATAGAATTAAAACCACTCGGCTGTTTTAGTTATCTAAAAGGTTGTCTAGTTATTTAAGAGTTTAAAGTGAATCCAGCGTAATATACCACGTAGTAGTATAGGTAATAGTTAAGAGTGATTCTAAATTAATAATACTGATTTTTATAATATTTCTAACTTTTAACTTGCTATAAAATTTGTTAAATAATCTACATTGTTTTTGTGTTTGATATTTTTATATAAATAAAAATAAAGAAACTAAAGTTTCATATTTTTAAAATGTTTTTTAAAACATAAAATATTTATTTTATTTCTTAATAACTAATATATTATTATATAACAAAATTGATTAATTTAGCAACTTACAGTTTGCCGGTGAGCCAATAATCCAGTGATCTAGTAAGTTGATCGGTCCAGTATATGGATCATGTTTCAAAACACTGGTTGTACCATAGTTATTTTACACATTAATTTTGACTTTATTGCTAAATAGTTATTAATATTTTTTTCTACATAACAAAAATATATTAATGTCATAGAAGTATAATGATTTTCTAGAATTAGTTCAAGCACATGAACTATAATATTTAAATATATTCATGTCATAGAAGTATAATGTTTAAAACATTAATTAAACCTTAGTTCATGCTCTTTAATTTGTGTGGTGAAAATAATATTTATTAAAGTATAATATCAATATTATTGTTTCCAAATGACATAATTTTTATTTAATGGATTTCGTAGTCGACAGTTTGTGATATTGAAAATGGTGAATCACTAATATTTTGAAATTTAAAGAGTGACTATACAAAATATGCATACATCTTAGAAGTAGTTAGAAAATTATTATATTAGTAACATACGTAGCTGACATAGTTAGATCCGAAATTTTTGGAACTTTAATGGAAGTTACAAAATTGTTTTATCAAGGTGGTTATGTTATATATTTAGATAATCAATTATAATCAATCTAATATATTAAAAGAGAAGTCATGACTCTTTTAATGTGTGATATTTAAAATAGACTATCTACTAGAATTTGTCACATTACCTTATTTAATCATTAATTAGTAACCTTAAAATTAGATACATATAATTTTGGGCTTATCTAAAAAATTTATTGGGCAACAATAATTAGAGAACCCATTGAATTTATATATAATATAATAAAAAATATGTTTAAATTAAATGGATATGATTTAATGTTGTAATAGTATATCTTCATAAGTTAATTATTTATAATATATTTGTCGATGCTAAATTTTAAAATTATATATTTTATTTTTTAAAATAACAAAATCATCATTTTCTAACAATGATTAAGCTATACTACCTTAAACCAATAGAAACATTTTTTAAGTTATATAGTTTATTTTAAAAATAAAAACAATTAAATGTTTAGTTATATGGAGCTAAAATTTTTATTTTTGTTAAACTTTCTAAATTTGAGAAATATTAAAATATCTTTAAAGATAAAAATAAAACAATATTTTACCAATGTTTACATATATATACGACTATAATAATGAAATAATAATTCAAAAAAATATAGAAGAAGATACAAATACATGTGAAAGTTTGAAACAATCTATTCGATGAAAAAACTAATATATGATAAAATTATTATCTTTTAAAAATTGATATACATATATATATATATATATATATATATATATATATATATATATATATATATATATATCAATTTATAAGTGAAAACAAATCGTTTAAAAGAATAAAAAACAAAATATTTCTATAAAAATAAATGAAAACAAACACAAGCGCGGTTGCGCGGGTCGAGATCTAGTTATATTTTAAATTGGACCCAACTATTATCAATAGCGCATGATCCAAAATTAATAGTATGATGTAAATTTATTGATGTAGATATTTTGTTTTTTGCAGAGATTCTGTTGCAGTTAAGTTGGTTGCATTTGCAAATTTTTTCATGTAGATATTTTAAAATGAAATATGTGATGTATATATAAAATAATTATTTTATATCAAATTAAAATACTATACAAAATATAATATATCAAAATAAGTTTCTTATTTAGTGTAATATATAAATGTATCTTATTTAATAAATTTAATAGTTAATAAATTTAGTCAAAAGTGAATAAAATTATTCTATTATTTTGTTTGCTGTAGTTTTAGAAATTAAAATAAATCATGAATAAAAAAGTATTGGTAGAATTTTGATGTAAGTTTTTAATTTTTTTAAATAAAGATACATCATACATTACTGGTAAGATTGAATGATTTAAAAATAAATAAAATTAAAGAAATAAGATAAAGTCTAAACACATTCAAAAACAGTAAAAAGAGTCAAAAGACAATAAAGGCTAGCTAGGAGACAAAATGGTCGTGGTCTTTTTCGGTCAAGTAAGATGTTGATTGCCCTAAATTGGTCTTTGATCTAAAGAGGTTAAAGTTAGGGTTGGACACAAGTCGAGTACTTGGTATTTTCGGTATATTTAGTATTCGGTTTAGCTTGTACGAGTAGTTAAATTTTGGACATGTACTTGGTTTAGTGAAAACGAGTACTTACGATTTTAAATAATTGCTAAAAATTGACGGCATTAAAAGTTACTTGCATTGTTTGTACTCCCTCCGTTTCACTTTAGTTGTCATTCGAGGTTTTTACACACAGATTAAGGAAACATTTAATTTTATATATTTTCAAAATAAAAACACAATTACCTATACATTTAACCACTTTTCAACCAATAAAAAATAGAATATCATATAAAATTAATAAATTCTGCCTCGAAACTCAAAAACGACACTTATTTTAAAACAATTTTTTTTTCCCTAGAATGACAAATATTTCGAAACGGAGGGAGTATTACTTGTTACTTGCACGTTACTTACAAGTTACTTGATAATTATTAGTAAATTATTTAATAATTCATTGGAATTTAAAGGTAAATAACTTTATTATATATAAATAGCATGTCATTGTTTTCATGTGTATCAGCCAACTCAGGAAATAAAATATATAATAAGAAGAAAATTCCAAGATATTTATATAAATATATAATTTATGTTTGATTCACTTCTGAATATAGAAATATAAATGAGTTATTTTTGTTCATTAACAAAAATGAGTAACAAATCAAACAACGATAAATAGTTAATTTTATTTTAATATTTAATATTTTTTTTACGTACAAGTAATTGAAATTGATTATTTGATTCGATTTGTATAGAACAAGTACTTGTCTTTAAAAATCATGTACTGATCAAGTACCAAAGAGAAGTTAAGTAAAATTATTTATGGCCAATTATAAAATTGAACAGATAAATTTTAATTAACTAATAAAATAGATAGCGAGTATTTAATAAACAAAAGAAGACAAGTAAATGATAACAAGTAACGAGCCAAGTAGTTAAAAATAAAAATGAGTTTGATACTTGACTTGTACTTGCGAGTAATAAAATTCACTTACTTGTTACTAGAATTGATTGTATCAAGTTTTTATTTTTTTAAACCGAGTCGAGTTAAGTACCAAGTACCAGCCGGGTATCAAGTAATTGTGTCCAACCCTAGTTAAAGCATGATTAATGGGGGAGATCCTAATGAAATTCTTATATCATGATTTGTTACTTTTTTTTGTTAAGAGACAGATTTTATATCTCTTATTTGTGATATGTTTGTTAGTTAAAATTTATCTTTTCTTTTTTAACTTCTAACTACACTAAGATATCTTCCCAAAAAGATCCCATTGATCATGGTCTTAGTTTGCCTTATTGGAAATTAAATCACAATAAACCAGTAAATTAAAGAAGGATAATCTGTTGGTCTTTGTCTTAGAGTAACTCTTATTAACTTGATGTCCATATCTATTTTATACGCATTTTGAAACTAAGGAAATTTTTTTCTCTTCAGCCACCAACCTAAAAACTTTTCACTCAATAAAAGGGCAATCTCACAAATCAGAAACGATTCACTAACTTTCTGTTCTCTTTGTAGCTCTCAGTATAACAAAATGAATAACTTTATGAAATTATTCGCTGTTTTTGTCTTGTTTGTCCAAATCCAAATAGCCTTGTCTCAATCAAATGTGTCTCCTCCAGGAACTAATCTTATACAACAACTCTGCAAAAGCAACCGTTATCAAACTCTATGCGTCTCTACTCTTAATCTTGATCCTAGAAGCAAAACCTCCGATATCCAAGGTGAGATACTAAATAATCTGAAAGAATTATTCACGTAACATCTGTCATCATACATATACATAGTTATGTAGCTAATAAATATATACTTATCTATTTCAATTTTAATTTACTTTTCATGAAAAAAGGGCTTGCGTCGATCTCTATCGATGCGACGACGAAGAAAGTGAAAGAATCGTTAGATTACCTCACCTCCGTCTATAAGAAAATTGGAGGAGGTGGCCGTGGAGACGTCGAGAGATACGGAACTTGCATGGAGGAGTACGGTGCGGCGGCTAATAGGTTTTTACCGGCAGCTTTGGGTGATCTAAAGGCTAAGAAGTATTCTCTGGCGATGTCTGACATGAAAGAAGTTGTGTCTGTGCCTGGTATTTGTGAGGACCAGTTCGCTGGATATTCTCCGTTGCCGGTTACCCAACGTAACAAAGCCGTGCATGATATCGCAGATATGACTGCTGACATCATCAAAACTTTTGTCAAATAGATGATAACTAGGATGAGACCCGTGCTTTGCGATTAGTGTTGCAAAAATTTGAAAGGAAAATTAGTAATATACTCCGTGTTCAATAAAACCGAATAAGATATGTTTTTTTATCATTTCTGTTGACGAGTATAAGACTGGGAAAAGGAGATCGGTTTGGTTTTACAAAAACACTTAAAACAGAATTTTGGTCTAACATCCTCTGTACTCCACTTCAGACCACACAACAATTTTCACCGTAACAAATGACATGATAAAAATCTATATTATAATGATTCAGTTTAAAGGCTTCTTAAGGTGTCCACACAGACAGATTGTGGGTCTCACATTTTTATATTAAAATAGATAGTTGTTTTAAAATGGCTACAAACAAAGAATAACAGTTTTATCAAGTGGTTTAAGACCCCGTGTTTGGTCTCCAAGGACATGAGTTCAATTCCCACTGCTCTCATGCATAAACCAAATAATGTCATCATCATAAAAATATTTTTTAAACACACATAGTCTTGGTAAGATATTTTTACAAACCATGAAATACACTTTAGCCAAGTGGTGTAAGGTGTCTAATTAAGTATGCAAGATTGTGGGTTCAAACCACGCAGCTATCATGTATTTTTGATTTTTTTTTATTTAGGTTATTATCATATGGGCTTTTTGTTTATAAGGTTCTTATGTTTTTTTTTGGGCTTATTGTTTTAAAGATCAAAATAGTTGTATAAACCCTAAACCTTAATAAGTTCAAACCCAAAATAGTTAAAAATAAATCCAAAACGAATAATAAAACAAAAAAACAAAAAACAAGTCTCACGCGGTTGCCTACGCGGTTAAAACTATCCTATTATAATATAGCTCAACCCAAAAATAATAAAAAATAAATCCCAAAACGAACAGACAAAAAAAAACAAAAAAAAGTGAATTCCACGCGGGTGCATACGTGGATGGCTTAATGAAGGTTGAATAATATAGATTAGGAGTTTAAAAAGTTAAATCATTGCACATATTTCCTAATATATATTTTCAAAAAAATTGTATGTGAGATAAAATAAAATAAAACAACAAAAATTAATTATTTTGTTATTATTAAATGAATATATAATTTCTCTTACGTTTTAATAACTACTATAATTTCCTTGAAAACATTCCTCACCACCGATTTCAGACTCCGACGAATGGATTCCCACGGTCGATGACGCCGTAGATAAAAATGCCACATCATTTATGAACAAAACTCAAACTTACAAAAAAACATATATAAAAGCCTATCTAATGAAACTTAAGCAACGAATATTAACTTAATTAAGGTTATTTTCAAATTGATAAATCGTTTAATACAAATATAAATACTATAAATATAGAATTATATCAAGTTTTGATCTACGATATAAAAACTATTTACAGCAAAAAAAATACACCTACTTTTACACACTAGAAACTATATTATAGCCTAACTATTCCTATAAACCTTACTTTGCATATAAATACGAAAAGATCATTTTTGAGTTCCTTATACTCATTCTGCCTAGCATTAAGTAGACTGGGTATTCACCCTATCAATATCTCAATTTAACACATTCCTAATATTTTTCAAAAAAAATTGTATGTGAAATAAAATAAAATAAACAACAAAATTTAAGTAAGTTATTTATTAAATGAATATGTAATTTCTCTTACATTTTAATAACTACTATAATTTCATTGAAAACATTTCTCACCACCGACTCCAGATTTCGGCGAATGAATTCCCACAGTCGATGACTCCG
>CAKOAT010449598.1:23561-87680 GCA_932364175.1 Eruca vesicaria subsp. sativa | reverse complement strand
ACGGAGGACCCAACATCGGTATAGTAGTCGTTGTAGTAAATTAGGTCAAAGGATCTTATTGCTCTGATACCATGTTAGATTCGGGTTTGTTATGGGCTTCCAACTTAAAACCAATTGGTGATTAGTGGATTGGCTCCAACCCTTTATATAGTAGTAGATTAATTCTTATATTTCCGATGTGGGATGTTTCTCATCAATAAATATACATGATATGAGTTGTAAGAAACATAATAATTAGGAAATTCACATATATATATATATAACTTACTTGCAAACCTTCCACTTTGATACCTCTCGTGTAGTGGCATGAAGAGACGTTCGAACATCGAGTCTGTTGAAATATTTTTCAGCATAATCAGAGTAACAAGGATCGTAACCTTCAAACCATCTCACTCGCTTGAACCAGTCTTTCTTCGCTGGAGACTTATCAAAAACTCCTAAGAAGGAAGCTGCTGATGAGTTATTGGTTGTGCACTTGGGAGCATATATATTATAAATATCAATCTCTTTGTATTTTTGGAACATTGTGTTCATGGCGACGTTGCATGGTTCCGACCAATTCGATGACTTGAAGTCACAATTACGTTTTGCGGTGTCGTAGAGATTGTCGGAGATGACTGCATGGCTCCATGCGTATTCTAGAATTCCTTTGTTATCGTAGTCATCGTCTGTCAATGGATTGCCTACCTAAGTGTCACAATTAAAGTGGCTTAATTAATTCTATAATAGCATTGTTTAAAATCAACAAAAAGCGAAAATGTTAATTAAAATATAAAAACTTGCGGATTTGACAAAAATAAGAAAACTTGCGGATTAAACTTCATTTGAAAATAATTACATATATAATTTTCATTATCTAATAAAAAATTCATTAGAATGAAAGAATATCATATTAAATTTGGAAAACAAAATTCAGCAAAAATTATGATTAAGTTTGAGTTATTATATTCAGTTTATATTATACTGTGCGGATCACCGGTCGAGTCTAACATTAAATCGCGTTTGATTAAAAGTTTCTTTTCAACAAGAAACATCGGTCAGATTGGATCAACGTTACGCTTTCCTCGTGCACGTAGTTAATATATAGTTTTTTTTTAATAACTAGTTAATATATTGTTGCACTCTAGTAAAATATAATAAAATACGTACAATGAAGCCTTTGAGATTAATGAAAGACTCCTTTGGTTTAACTTTGTTTCGATCGTATATTTGCTCGGCTAGCTGAGGTGCGTAGTGACCTGTAAAAAGTATAACCCATACGACATCATATTTTATAATTTCCTAAATAATCAGATAAAACCATGTTTTCATGCTTCAGTTTTGAATGTACTTGTTTAATCTTATATCTTTGTCGCTTAAATTAGTTGATATTCTCTATCCAGTTAGTAAAACTCGGGAAGAAACATGAGAGTAATTAACTAAGCTCACCGGCATAGCTTTCACCAGCGATGAAGAAATCACGAGACTTATATTGGGGATACCTTGCAAACCAAGCAACCATGAAATTGTATGCATCTTCCGCTGTTGCAAAACATTTTCACATTTATTTTCCTAAGATAGTTTCATTTAGTTTAGTAGTTTAAAAAGCAATTTCAGAAATCTGACCATCTTATTCAGATGTTTTTTGTGCATGGTCTTATAGTTATACACTTACCAACGAAACTGTCGTTGAGGTTGTCCATATCCGAAGAAGTGTTGGTGTACGAAAACCCTACTCCAACCGGTGATTCTAAAAACAACATATTTGCTTCTGCAAGTTCATTGATTTTTTTCTCGTTAAATTCTATTAAAACATTTCATAATTTTGATTTATTTAAAACCGTCACTAATTTATTTCATGGTGTTAATATTTCGTAGTTAGACAAAGTTAAAGAAAAAAAACCTTGGACCCAAGAGTATTGATTGAAACTAAGGCTTGTCCCATTTTCAATCACACGAAAAGGTCCTAATTCAGATGCTGCTCCGTATCCAATAGATGAACATCCAGGACCTGCGGGACATACTCATAATTCATAAAAAACATAGAAAACTAGTAAAAATGAGAATATTGTATAAATGACGTAATTATACCTCCATTGAGCCAGAGAACTAGAGGTCTTGTTGGAGCTTCAGACAAGGCTTCAAAGAACCAGAAGAAGAGCGATCGTGTATTTTCTTGATTCACGTTGACATAACCTGAGAAGTGAGAGATCTTTGGATCCGATGGTTGTTCGGGAAGATTCACTACTTTGTCTGAACTTTGTGCTTCAATGTTACAATCTTGATGACATGATAGTAACAATAGTGAGATGGTAAGCAGAAAATTAAGTTTTGTTCTCGGAGGGGTCAAATCCATCTCAGGTTTTTGTAGTCTAGTTGTTTTTCCCTTTGTCTAACATGGTGTGTATATAACTAAGTGGTGAATGGTGATTTATTGGGAATGTTGGTTGATTGTGGAAAGTAGAGTATGTGGCCACAAATGTTAAGGATAAGTTTCACACTTCTTATTTTAATTTATGTCAAGATTGTAATGGATGGAAGCTGAATGTGCGCTTCTGAGTTGTGAACAATCCATTTGCAACTCATTGTTATGGTATCACACGTAGAATAATATAAATATCATCAAAATCTTGGGAGATTTTTTTTTTTTACTTTGTTTGATTACATATCAAACTTACAATTTCCAAGTTTATCCATATTTTAAACATTATATAAATAAGTAAATTAATTTAAAGACATTATATGAAATAAATCTTATCATATGTGTGATTTATGCTATTAGAAATATTTGTTTTTATATTTCGTTAAAGCTATTAGTGTCAGATCCACTTCTAACTAATTATTTTCAAAAAAAAAATTATAATGTGTTTCAAAAAAAAAATTAATTTATAATATTATCCAATTGAAAGTTACTATCCAGAGTGCCTGTATAACTCTAGTGTGTTAAGTATTATTAATGTTTAATCTTTGGTTTGATATCGGTTCTCTGGAAGGTCTTAGATGGTTTTGTCATGTGCTAAGTTTAGCTCCACTAATTATCATTGATTATCATTAGCTCACTAACTAAGAACCAAGTCAATAATGAGAGTCCACATTTTACCACTTCCAACGAGGCTTAGCCTCATAATTTAGTGGACTATTAATAGACAACTTGTGCACATCTTCAGTGGCGGAACTAGGATTTGGTTTTACATGTGTCATAACTATTTTGGATATGTTTACAAGGTATATTATTAACCCTTGAACGGTCAAAAAGAGAGAGATTGACCACTTCACCACAACATTATTTTTGCAATTAAGCTTAATAACTAAATTTTATAGATTTTATATGGGTCACTTGATAGTTCTTGTAGCTCTTCGTCTAATCATTTAAGCTCTAATGTACTCACAAAGCTGATATATGTATTATGCATTTTTTTTCTTCTCTCAAATTGATTCTTTGAGCTCTATGATCAAGATTGGCGTTGAGCAAATCCTAATGAAATATTACCGACATCACCTCCAAATTATAATGAGTTAATATTCACACAGTTCCTAAATTGTATAGCACAAAAACTCTATTAAAATCTAGTAAAAAAAATTATGGTCTTATAAATCGACTGTCTACAAAAAAGGAAAAATAAAAAAGAATCGACTGTCTACGATCCTTTAGATATCCATCATAACCATCTAATCCAATTGAATAGCATTTACCCCAAATCGGCCCACCATCTATCATAAAGGCTTTTTTCTCGACCCGGCCCAACCAAACCCAATTTTCTTACAAAAGAAGATACGAAACGACGTCGTATGGGTCACGAAGGTTCCATCTCCTTGGTAGAGAGAGTCCTTTCTTTCTGTTTCAACCTTGCGAAAACTAAACTAAAATCTCTCGTCTCTTCCTGGATTTTTGGTTCCTTCATAGATTGCTTCATCTCTGCTAGATTCCTCTTTTACACTGTAAATCATCCAAAATTCAAGATCGTATATACACATACACACCTGCAAAGAATCAATCTCATCTCTCTCTCCACTACTCCAGCTCAAAAGCCTAAACGCACCGATCAACACCCCCTAACCTCCATTTACGTTAAATCGTCTACTGTTCAGCTCCCAAAAAAACCAATGTTTTTCTCCGGCGATCCTTCCACTCGGAAACGAGTCGATTTAGGAGGCCGGAGCACCAAGGAGGGAGACGCTCGCAAGCTTCTTGAGCAGACCAGGATTGAGCGTAGTCGCCGTCTCCTTCAGAAGCAGCAGAACTCCGCTTCCCTCAAAATTCAGGTCCAAACATTCTTCAATTGATGAGAATCATATATGCCTTTGAATTTTAGGTGCTGACTATTTTTTTTTTTAAATGTAGAAATTCTTTAGAGGTAGAAGGGAAATGGCAGTTGAGCGGTGTAAGGTGAGGCGTGACTTCTGTGTAACCTATGGGGATAATTGCCAGAATGTCGATAGGTATTTTTTTGCTACGTTTTTTTTATTTTTTTTATTGTTTACTTATTTGTCTTTTGACCATTGCTAGTGTTTTTTTTTAAATCTGCATTCAGGCATTGCTTTGAGCCAGATTCTAGTTTCCTTCGTCAGTTTTTGTTTTTCTTCAAGGCGCAAAACTCTGGGGATTTTGTGATGCTTGTGGAGATGTGTCGTCTACTGCGAGATTTTGCACACAGTAGTGGTATTTTTTTGAGTATCTACGCATTTTTCTTTTGTTGATACATGTTGGTTGATTAGTGTTCTTTAACTCTTTAGGCAATTCTTATGTAAGAGGAAGCATGGCCTGAGTCTTCATTTTCTCTCTTAATTTGTTATTAATGGCTTTTGTTCTCTTGTGTAATATGTGTATCTGATGAGCTGTAAAATTAGATTGTTGTGTGAGGAGTGTCCCCTTCACTCCAAATTAAACTCTCCCGTTTGCTGTTTACATTCTTACATATATACACTATATTATGTTTTTTTTTTCTTGCCTCAAGCACAAGCTTTTCACTAGTTTCTTCCCGACAATGTCTGAGATCTTTCTTAATGGTATTAGGAATTCTCATCATATTACAGGTGACATTCTCAACCTTTTCTCTGGCTTGGACTATTCTATTGAGCGTACTTTAGTGGATTTTAGAGTAAAGAAACTTGCATTTACCTGCATCGAGGCTATACATTACAACAGGTAATAATTTTTGGTCATCTCTCTTTTATTGAGCATATCCAAGCAATAGCCCTTCTGGTATCTAACTATGATCAACTGTCGTTATCTCATGGCTTTTCAGTTCTGTTATTGAGTTTTTAGTTTTGTATCCTTGTGATTTGAATGAACAGGGAGCGTTTAAGGGACCAGCTCTTAGTTACTACTGAGGAAGCTAGCATTTCGACAGCTATCTTGATGGATGCAATGTCGTTGTTGCTAGATCCTAAGCTGCCTTGGGTTTGCAAAATAGTTAGTCATCTACAGAAAAGAAACATATTCAAACTGGTCAAAGAAATTGTGACTACGGCTAAGGTAATCCCCAATGGCTCTCCACGATTATCCACCACCAACTAGTTCTTATTTAGTTGCAATCATTGTATGTTGCAGGAAGCCGCAAGAGGTCCAACTATGAACGGCAGCATCCTTTCACTAGAAAGAGTATTGGTCCTGGTAGTACCACATGTTGGCCGTGAGCTATGTTGCTGCGCTGTTGTTGATCCACGTTGGAGTTTCTCATCTATGATCCTTACCATACCCTTTATATGGAAGCTCTTCCCAACCTTGAAAGTGGTTAGTTTCTGAACTCTTGTTTTTAGTCACGGATAGACACTAAACATAACATATTCAGTATCATCTAGGCTAAAATGATAGATTTTGTTACCAAGTTTATGTTTAACAGTGAGCTAAATATTATCTTACCTGTCAGCATCTATTCATTCAAACTTTGTTGAACTTATAGTTTCATGGTCCAGGTATTTGCCAACCCAAGTCTAAGTCAACACTACATTCACCAGATGGCTTTCTGTATCCAAAAGGATAACCATGTTCTCCCAGTAGATACAAACACAGAATTTCCTGGTTATGCTTGTCTTCTTGGTAATACATTGGAAATTGCAAACGTGGTCTTGTCACAGCCTGAATGTTCATTGNAACTTATAGTTTCATGGTCCAGGTATTTGCCAACCCAAGTCTAAGTCAACACTACATTCACCAGATGGCTTTCTGTATCCAAAAGGATAACCATGTTCTCCCAGTAGATACAAACACAGAATTTCCTGGTTATGCTTGTCTTCTTGGTAATACATTGGAAATTGCAAACGTGGTCTTGTCACAGCCTGAATGTTCATTGGACATGGTTGGTATAATGCAGTTTATTTCTTTTTTGAAGATATTGTGCTCCCACATCTGTTTGACTCTAGTGCTGCTTTGTTTTCGTTCTTTATTTTAACCAGGCAATTGACATTGCATCTGTTGCAACTTTCTTATTGGAGAAACTTCCTCCTGTTAAGTCATCAGAAAGAGAAAGCAGACAGAGTATGGCATTTGATTCTTTTGCATGGCATTCTTTTGTTATTCTTAAGTTCCTTTTCGATTCTGCTCGTGGTAGTTTTTCATGAATTTAATCTTATTCTGAAATGGAAATGTACTTTTTCGTGGTTCAGGTTCTTCTGAAGAGGATGATATGTTGATTGACGATATACAAGAACTAGTCTTGAGTAGGACTCTAGAGCAGCAGATAACCACCAATGCTATAGACTCACGTTTTCTTCTGCAGTTAGTATGTACCCATTCCCTGTCATATGAAGCCACATAGAGTGCTTCCTTTGGACCAAGTGATACTTTAGTTTTAACCTAATTTATTTTATTGCCAACTATGCAGACAAATGTTTTGTTCCATCAGGGTTCGGTTGGTACGCAGTCATATGACGAAGATAAAGAAGCACTAGCTATTGGCACAGCCAGTTCTTTTCTGTATGCGGCATTCAACACTCTCCCTCTTGAGCGAATAATGACAGTTTTGGCTTATAGAACCGAGCTTGTAGTTGTGTTGTGGAATTATATGAAACGATGCCATGAGAACCAGAAGTGGTCATCCATGCCTAGTGTCCTACCTTATCTTCCAGCGGATGCCCCGGGCTGGCTATTACCTCTGGCTGTCTTTTGTCCTGTTTATAAGTAAGGTTTTCTCAATTTAATATCAACTTTTCTGTATTATTACATGAAAGTCACTCTCTCGTATGACTGTTNTTGTGGAATTATATGAAACGATGCCATGAGAACCAGAAGTGGTCATCCATGCCTAGTGTCCTACCTTATCTTCCAGCGGATGCCCCGGGCTGGCTATTACCTCTGGCTGTCTTTTGTCCTGTTTATAAGTAAGGTTTTCTCAATTTAATATCAACTTTTCTGTATTATTACATGAAAGTCACTCTCTCGTATGACTGTTAAGTAAGTGAGGGTGGTCGAATACTTAAAGCTGATTTAACATTGTTGTTACTGATCAGGCATATGCTTATGATAGTAGACAGTGAGGAGTTTTACGAACGAGAGAAGCCACTGTCGCTACAAGATATCAGGTTGCTTATCATCATTCTCAAGCAAGTAAGTTTTTTTGACGGATCCATTAAGTAACCGTGTAACGTTGAATTTGAAGAGTTTTAGGAGTTATGGCACTTGCATAAAATTTGAACACGCGACACAAAATTTAAGACGCAATTAGGTATGTCCTTAGGTTGCAGTGGTTGTTCAAATTTTCTGCCAATCTTTAGGTAATAGTTTCTATTGGTCTCACCAAAAAAATAGCATCTAATATTCCATGCATTGATTTTCCAATTGTTTTTGTGTTTGCTCGTTTATCCCAGGCTTTATGGCAGTTACTATGGGTGAATCCACTTACACAACATAACTCCGCGAAATCTGTCTCCAACGACCTCTCTAAGAAGAACGATGTTGGCCTGATTCAGAACAGGGTTGGGGTTGTAGTCGCTGAGTTACTTTCACAGGTCAGTGTTCATTTTATTGCTATTTTGACTGTAAGTAAGTATAACTTGGCAAAGGTCATTGTTCATTTTATTCTGTTTGTTGATGAAATCTTTCCGCAGTTTCAAGATTGGAACAACCGTCAACAATTCACTTCCTCGAGCGACTTTCAAGCTGATACAGTCAATGAATATCTTATCACTCAGGTGACTACTTCACTTTAACTGTTTGGTCTTAATTAACTTGAATGATTTGGTCTTAATTTTCCCCTATCATTGCTGATACTGTTATCCTTTCTCCAGGCCGTAGTGGAAGGTACAAGAGCCAACTACATACTGATGCAAGCTCCATTCCTGATTCCGTTTACAAGCAGAGTCAAAATATTCACAGTGAGTGGTTGTTACGGTGTGTATATCTGGTGATGGATTTTCATTTGTTGGGGTTGAGAACCTAGGAGTGCTCATTAGCGTATACTTGCGTGAGTAATCTGGGTACTTGTTCGCTGATTACTTTGCTGCGGCTGCATTTATTTGCTGAACATCATTTGTAGATACAATTAGCAACGGCGAGGCAGAGTCATGGATCTGAAGAAACTTTTGCTCGAAATCTGTTCAGAATACGAAGAGATCACATCTTGGATGATGCTTACAATAAAATGAGTGCATTATCAGAGGATGGTCTCCGAGGACCAGTAAGTTCTCTCTCTTGCCGGATATTTGTCTTCAAGCAATTGCTTTTTCACAATGCAAAATGCATATTTTCTTTCCTATCTCGCTGTAGATTCGTGTGACATTTGTCAATGAACTCGGAGTTGAGGAAGCCGGTATTGATGGTGGTGGCATTTTCAAAGACTTTATGGAGAAAATTACCCTAGCAGCGTTTGATGTGCAGTATGGGTTGTTTAAGGTCGTTTGTCTGGCTCTGCTCACTCAACTTTTTTTGTGGATTTCATAGTTTAGCACATTTCTTCATGTTCGCATGTCGTCTGTCCATAAAATCTCTAACATGCGCTTTTTTCAGGAGACCGCTGATCACATGCTTTATCCTAATCCTGGATCAGGAATGATACATGGGCAGCATCTCCAGTTCTTTCATTTTCTCGGGAGCCTTCTCGCAAAAGTATGATATTTGATTATACGTTTTACCAATTTTTCTTATACTAGTATTCATCATTCAAATAGAATAGATTTCTTTAGTTTGGCCTTCTTTTCTATAGAATAAGGTTGATTTCCATCTGTTATATGAGACTCATGAAGTGTTTTTCCCTTTATTTTGTTGCAGGCTATGTTTGAAGGGATTCTAGTTGATATACCATTTGCAACGTTTTTCCTCAGTAAACTGAAACAAAAGTACTATAAATTTGATTTCTACCTTCAACTTTCTGTAAATTCATTTGTTTGTTAACCCCATGTAGACCTTGTGAATACGTCGTAAAGCTTCTATTTTTTCGTTGGCTAGGTACAACTATTTGAACGATTTGCCCTCTCTGGATCCTGAGTTGTATAGGCATCTTATATTTCTGAAGGTTGGTTTTGCTCAACATTCTATATTTGTGGAACCGAGAAATAGCTATTTGCATTTTCATGTTCCTGGTTGATTTCTGGATGTTCTTTTGAGCCCTGTCCACCATTTTATCTATAACAGTTATATTATGATACTTGCAGCGTTATAAGGGTGATATATCAGACTTGGAGCTTTACTTTGTTATTGTGAACAATGAATATGGAGAGAGAACAGAGGAAGAGCTACTTCCAGGGGGGAAAGACATGCGAGTCACAAATAAAAATGTTATCACTTTCATTCATCTGGTTTCCAATCATCGGTTAAATTTTCAGGTACCTGGAACCACTCTCCTCTCGTTTATCTTAGCAGACGTTAGTCACAATCCATTTTTCTGTTGCAGATACGTCAACAGAGTTCTCACTTCTTGAGGGGGTTTCAGCAACTCATTCCGAAAGAAAGGATAGATATGTTCAACGAACATGAGCTCCAGGTGCCCATGGATAACTATGCTTTAGATGGTTAAAAATAAAATATGTTATTGTGTTAGCATTGTTAGTTGTTTCCTCAAAGATCATGACAAAGATAGATTTAACCTTTTTTCGTGGGTTTTGGTTTGCAGGTTCTCATATCTGGTTCAGGCGATAGTTTAGATATTGACGACTTGCGAAAGAACACCAATTATGGTGGAGGCTACAACGTTGTGAGTTGTTCTCTCGTTGTCAGCCAAAATGCTGTTGTGTGTTTGGAAGATTGTTATAAATGATTTACATCGTTGTTGATGTTCTTGACAGGGACATTATGTGATTGATATGTTTTGGGAAGTAATTAAAAGCTTCTCATCCGAGAACCAGAAGAAGTTCTTAAAGTAAGTCAAGTGTGTGTTTATTCAACGAAACTGAGAGGTAAGTAACATTTAACATCTTCAATTCCAGATTTGTGACGGGATGTTCAAGAGGACCACTACTCGGTTTCAAATACTTAGAACCTGCATTCTGCATACAGAGGTAACCAACCTTACACAGACTCCCAAAAACCGTGCTTTTGGGAAGTAACACTATGTATAAAAAAGATATATCATGTGTGTTCTCAGGGCTGGTGGTAGCGTGAGTGATGAAGCAGTTGATAGACTACCGACATCAGCTACTTGTATGAACCTTCTTAAGCTTCCTCCCTATCAAAGGTCTGCGCTCTCGTAACACCTCATCTCCTTTGTTTTTTTTTTTGCTCATTTCAAGAAAACTTCATCATTTTGTCTTTAATAAACACATTTTCGCATGGTGCAGCAAAGAGCAGCTTGAAACCAAATTGATGTACGCTATAAGCGCTGAAGCGGGTTTTGATCTGAGCTGAATAGCATGTTTCTTGGATGAGGAAGAAAATCCATTGTGTGGATATTGTCTTCTTTTTGTAATACTCTAGGATGTTGGTAAATATATCTTTCACAGTGCATAATAATCCATCTTGAAGGTTAATGAAATATAAAAGAATCAAAAAACTCTATAACGTTGGAGAAAATGCTATCTAGTACTGTACTGTTACCTATTCTGCTAAACATCAAATTGCGTTTGGGAACATGAGAGGCTTTAGGAGCTGCCTGAGATTGCTGGTCCAGATTCAATAATACCGAAAAATAATAATGCGACGCACGTGCTTGGCACGTTTTAATTAATAAAGTTTTATGTAGATTAGATCTTGACCGTCCATTTAAATAAACTGCGACATATAGATATATAGATTTAGAGAGCACTGAGCATCGCAGGGAGAAAATGGAGGAAGGAAAGGGACCAGTGAAGCATGTTCTGCTTGCAAAGTTCAAAGATGACGTAACAGAAGAGAAGATCGATGAACTTATCAAAGGTTACGCCAACCTTGTCAATCTCATCGAACCTATGAAAGCTTTCCAATGGTAAACTTCTGTCTGGTTTTGATCTTTTGTTACTGTCATGATCGAACGATTTATCACCAAAACCGTAGATCTGAATTGCATCTTTCGGGCTTAATCTTATCATCTACCAATAATATGAATTTTGGATTAAGGTTAAAACCAAACTGAATGAATCTTGTTAGAACATGCGCCTTATCTTGTCTTTTACTAGTTCTCTCCTAAAAATTAAATTCTTTTTTTTTTTGGTTTAAATCCTAAAAATTAAATTCATGTAGGGGAAAAGATGTGAGCATAGAGAATCTGCATCAAGGTTTCACACACATCTTTGAATCGAGTTTTGAGAGCAAAGAAGCTGTAGCTGAGTACGTTCATCATCCTATTCACGTTGAGTTCGCCAACATGTTCCTTGGCAGCTTGGATAAAGTCTTGGTCATAGACTACAAGCCTACCTCTGTGTAAATCATCATCTTGCAGCAGCAAAGTTTCATTGTCTTTTGATCCTTTTTTTTTAATTGGCTCTGTGTATGCCTCTTGTGTGTCATGTTTGAAATAAAGTATTATTCCTTTTGAGTAATGATGTTGTTTCTGTTCATTTCTTTCTTGAATCAGCGATGTGTGTAAAACGATCATGAGTTTATTTACTTGATAATGGAAGTGTTTCATTTGGAGTGTATTTGATTGTGCTTCTGCTAGGATTTGAATACTTTGTATGGTCTATTAATCTCTTTTATTTTCTTCTAAATAATGTTAATAATCTTAGATGTAAATTTTATTTTTATTTTTTTAAGAAACAGGGTTCTTGATTTGTGTATAGTACTAGGTGATTTTCCCGTGTTCATGCACGTGTATGAACATTCATAAAAGTAAAATTTTATAATAATTAATTGATATTTAGTTTTAGTTTTGAATCAATTTATATTTATAATTTATATTTATAATTTATATTAATATATTATATTCTTATAATTATACATATGACTTTGGATATATTATTTTCGATTTAATTATTTTTTGGATTAATACTCGGTTTATATATCAATTTGGTATATTGAATAATATCTATTTTTCGAGTTCAACTATAATATTTTTATTCTAAATATAATAAAACTTTGATTAATTTTCTTATTTCATTTCGGTTCGTTATTGTCTTAGATATGTAAATATATTCTTAGATATGTAAATATACTATGGTTAAATTATGTATAACTTAATATATATTGTGCTTAAAAAGAAATAAATAATAAGTTGAAGTGCTTGATTCAAAATTACATAAATTAATATAATGATAATATTTTTAAGTCTCATGCATATATAAAAATTCTACAAAAGAATTAAATTGTAATTGTTTAATATTTTCTTTTTCTTTTTAATATGCTTTGAGTCAACCTCTAATTTATATGTATAAAATTAAATATATTATTATTATAAATTATATGTTCTTATTGTAGTTAGATATTTAATTTGGATATAAATTAGATTAGCCGATTCATTCATTTTGTGAGTATATTGAGTTAAATATATTTTTAAATTAAAATTGAAGTATAATTACTTTTTATTTTAGTAAAGTCAAATCAAATTAGTTTTATGTATTGCTTAAATATACATGTATTTTCATAATATTTATTTACTCTTTATTTTAGTTAAGTCAAATCAAATTATATTTTCATAATATTTATCAAATTATATGTTTATTTCTAAACAATATTAGAAAATAAACTGTAACTGATAAATTTTTGGATGTTCACGAACATATATATTTTTATTATTTTGAAAATATTTTTATGTTATTTAAAATATATATTAGTGGGGTATTACTATTTTGTGAACTTTTCTTTTTAATAAAGTCATGTTATATAAATAAAATTTTGTTTTAAAATTTATTTTAAAATTTTAGAAATATTTCCTTTTTATTATATATGTTATTTGGAAAAATGTAAAAAAGAAATTACAAAAAAAAATTAATAATAATCTTAAAATCTAACAATTCATTAAGGGTATCTATGTAATCAACCATCGCGAGAGTTAACGTGAGTGCGACACGTAGGAAACTGACTTCTCAAATAATATTATAGAGATATGTATGTATGATACAGAATATAAACAAGCACTCTCAATTACGAACAAAAAATAAACTTTTTAAAGCAAAAAAAAAAGTTTTAAGTATGTATGACTGAACCAAGAGCTCTTTCTAATCACATCATGTTGGGGATGACGGATCCGCAAACTCATCTTGACACGTTGTAGGACCTTTCATAGCTGCTGAGACCTTGATGTTCAGCCTTGGACCATCTCCTGACACTAGGCTCTTATTAGCTTCATTGACTGCTGATTTCATTATTGTATACTGCTCCACGCACGAGGTGTATCCTTTCTTCAAAGCGGGGTTAGTTTCTTTCTTGGCAAGATTTTGATACTTCGTCAAAGCTACTGATGCGCGTGTTTGTGCAGAGGCTAATGGGAACGTTGCTAGCGTTTGATATCAGCACCTGAAGTCTTTGGGTTTGCTTTCATGTAGTTTGTGCAGCAGGATGGTTTTTTTTTTGCTTTACCGCAAATTGCTTTTCTAGTCAGCAGCTTTTGCGTTTAAGGAAACAATCATTAGGAAAAACATCAGACAAGACACAAGAACGTTGTTCATCATGTATGTTGCCATCTTTGGTTATTTTTGGAAAAGTTATTGTCCCTGAGGTTAAGTATTTATAAATGCTTGCGGTTGGTTGCTTCCGCAGAACTATTAATACAAGTTCTTGGACAGGATTGTTGATGTTTCTGATTCTTAGTTATACCACAAGTTCTGATTAATGATAGAGAAAAAAAGTTTGCTAATATTTTAGAAATAATGATTGTTGATTTTTCTAATATAAATTATTGGTTTTTAGGTTATAACACCAGAGTCGATGACATTTAATATGTTTTGCCATATAACGTATAGAACCAAAACGTCAAAAAGGTCGGAGAAAACCTTATCAATGTTACACATTCTTTTAAACATCAGATTGCGTGGACACACGTCTGTCTTTTAAGTATAAATTCACACATTGTTATACTGTCGAAGGCTTTAAAAGCAGCTTTACTTGCTAACAGGTAGCGCCCTCGAGAGCTTTAATAGATAAGTCATAACTTGTCACGAAAAGTCCGATATGAAATCTTGAGAGTTTGGATCAATCGTGTGGTCTTGGCTAAGACTTTTGTGATCTCTAGGTTCTTGTCTCTTTTGGATGACCATACCGACAAGGTCGTGTAAGTCAAGGGTTAATGTTTTCGGGTCAGAGTTCAGCCAAGCAACGCAGAAGTGTTTGTAAATTGACGTACGGTGCTGAGCAGAGCTGATAAACTAGTGCCTTCGTGACTTTGCCAGTCGAAGAAAAATATATGGAGTGACTGATGGAAGAATGAGAATTGAGGAAATGTCGAAAACATGTTTTTGTGAAGCAAGAGAAATCCATTTTCTTGGTGTAGAAGATTAATTGGTTCTGCTTAGTGCGTAGTAATATAAATATATAAGAGCATTTTCATCCATGGTATGAGGAACTGTTGGATGGGTACCTAAGATTTGGAGAGCCCCATCAATCATTTATATAGAAACAAAACTATTACCCCCATTGTCTATTTTGTAAATGGTTCAATCCTATTTTAAATTTAAACTTAATTATATAATAAATATTTAAAAATAAAAACAAATTATTAAAATATTGAGACAATTGGTGTAATATACCTAACGAAGATCCAAATTGGCCGAATGTCCATGGTTGTGGATAATCCAAAAAGTAGTAACCTTTTGACACTGTGCAGACGAAAATTCCCTCTTACTTTATCGAAAACATGTAACTCTAGATTTAGCGGATATACATTATATTAACTGAACACTAAGAGATATTTATCAATTTTAACATGATATAAAAATTGTTAGCAAATTGATAAAATTTTAACATGCTACAAATTTTGTTATCGGGTTACGTCTATTTATTAACGTGTTAAATAAATCGCTAACAAACAAGTTAGCATGTTAACAATACTATTATCATAAAAATACATATATTAACCGCTAATCAATTATCTATCAAATAGCCGTAATCCTATCTGTACCACCTAACACTCTATGTATCGGTTACAAATTCATTAAAATATAATAATAACGGGTAAATAATGAAATAGCTGCTAACTTACATATTATCCAAATAAAAGAATGTATATTTCAAGATTTGAAATTAAAAATAATAGAATTAGTGTGAGATAAAAACATTAGCAATATGGGTGTCAAAAGAATCAGAGTAAAAAATAGAAATTTATGATGAAGAAATGAAAGCATAAACATGACATGTGTGAGAGATAAAGAGATTAGAAGATAGGGAAAAGAAGAGAGAGAGAAGAAGATGTGTGATCTGGTAAGGGTAAAATCGTCAAGAAAAAAAGGTTGACTAAGTTAGGGTTATGTGACATAATATAGGTGTGTTTAGGTACATTTGTGCCAATTTCTGTAAAATATTTATATTGTTAATATGTTTTATTTATATTTCTTAGCAATAAAAATGCTCTAAACCATAGTTTTTTTTTTGTCAGCCGCCCATATACTCTAGATCAAGTGGTAACCAGTCCAGTCGATTCTCCGAGAAGAAATTCAGTCTGGCCGGGTGTGATATATATGGGAAAATGAATAGCCTCTACTCGTTGTTTCTTTAACTAGTGCATCCGCTCGTCCATTTCTACTCCACGAAATATGAGACAGACTCTCATCCTCGAAATCCTCCCGTAGTCACTGAAACACCTCGATCTCTGTCGCGAAAGCCGGCCAGTCCTCCGGTATAGTAGACATGTCCACTAGATCCGAGCAGTCCGTCTCATTCCGTACCGAAATCATCCTCAAGTCTCGCATACATGAGACTGTCCATAGTAGGCCTTCCATCTCAGCATGCAGAGCTGATAGGCTCCTTTTACACACCCGTAATCCGAACCATTCAGAACCCATTTGATCCTTGAGACTCCACCTTAAGCCACTGACACTACCATTATCGATCCATGATGCATCAATTTGGCATGTAGAGGTTTGAGGGATCCTAGGGGGCTCTGAACTAAGAGGCAACTCATGATCCTCATTTACTTCCTCCTTCTCGCTTGCCTTCCTCCAACATTTTGCCTCAAGAGACGCATGTTGAAGAATGTCCATTGGAGATACGTCTTTCCCAATAAAAGTTTATCATTTCTTGTCTTCCAAATATATCAACAGATCCATGGGAAGGTGTCGAATTGTGATCTCTGAGGAGCCACTTCTTTTCGTTTCTAAAACAGAAAGTTCATGTTTTGTTAAATAGATATACTCCTGTTAATATATATAATCAAGACCACTAAGGAACATCCACGCTGCGGAAATCACTTAATCTCTTCTCCCCTCTCAATATCTGATTCTGTCCTCACAATCCCGCAGCTTGATGAGGGCTCTGATTGAAACAGAGCCTCAACAAAAGAAGACAAAGCCTTTATTCGATCTCTGCTTAATATACGACGAAAATTTCTCCTCGGCACCTCAATAGTCTCTGGATTTTTCCCTAAATCATCGAACAGCATCGCAGAAGATCCAGATCCCGAGGTCGATCCTGGTTCAGTTGCAAAAACCACTACAGAAGGGGTCATGATCACGACTTGCTCATCCAAAGGCTCGACGAGAGAGCGGCAGAGAGGACAAGTTCAGTGAGAATGAAACCACATATCAATACATTCAACATGAAAAGCGTGTTTACAACCAGGCAAAACCTGACCTGATTCTCCCTCCTTGAACTTGGAGAGACAAACAACACAATAAATAATGTGTCTTTATATCCAAAAATGTTCTTTTCATGCTAAATGTACATCTAAAATTAATGATCTCAAATATGGAAGTTGTAACCATTCTTGTATAGATTTTTGAGAAACTATAGTTAGTACATTATATAAGTATATCAGTGTATTTTTAAACTATTTTCTATTATTATATATTTGTAAACTACTGCGATTATTAGTGATGGTAATTTTTAGTGATGAACTATTATAACTATGATAAATCAGTGCAACTATTGGTAATGATAGACTTTGGAGATGAACAATTGCAATTTTTAGTATTAACAATTAGAACCCGTAGCCAAACATTGTAATGTTTGGTTGTTAACCATTGCAAATTTTAACTTTTTATATAAGTAGTTATGGTAATTGACAAATCATAATAAAAACAAATATGTAGTAGAGATGAAAACAAAGATCTACTTTTTCAATTAGTCATCAAAGATCTTAAAAAACACATTAAATATAAGAAACTTTATCTGTTGTTTATATATCTTAGAATGAGATTTGGATTATTTATTGTACAAATAAATTTGTGTAGCTCATGACTTGAAATAAGGTAAAATATCAGTTGTTTACTATTTTTAAGTAACTTAGATATACATATAATAAGGCATATGTCTTATTTTGTACTAGGGTAAACCCGCCCTACGAGCGGGCGGATAAGTAAGTGAAAAATAATTAAAATATATTAGCTGGTAAAATATAGTTAAAATAAATATCCCTTAAATTAAAGTAATATTATATTGAATATTTTGTTATTCTTGTTGAAAATCATAAGTTTGTTTTATTTTAAAATTATTATGATACAAATGTCATTATTTAATATTTTCATCAATTTTTATTATTATTATAACCAGTAAGTTAAATACATTAATTTATTCAATTAAAGTTCAAATCCAACATATAAATTATAATTTATTTCTATCTTTAATATTTTTTCTGAATAATTTGAGACTTTTAGTTTCTTATAAAATTTATTTTATACATGTTAGTTAAATTAAATAATTGATATTTTTGTAATTAGTTAGATAGTACAAAAATATATTATTTATAGTTACTATATAAATTTGGAGTATATATCAATTAAACATAGCATTCAAACAGATAATTTTTTTAAAGAGAAAAATATTATTGTTATTTAGTTTTCAGAATATAATTAGTGATTGTTTTAGTTTTATTCTTTTACTTTTTTTTTGTATTTGATTTGTTAATGTATATAACTAACTTATTTTATTAACAAATTTACTATAACTTATATTATTAAAATATATCATTTTACTTTTATTAAGTATTTTAGAATCATTTCAAATATTAAATTATGTTTGCAAATATATTTACGATGTAATTTCGGATCAAGTCAAATTTGTTCATCAAAGGGAAACGCTTTTCACAAACAAAGTCTGATAGTAATTCTACCGTACATACGTAATGAATTAACAAAATAGATACACTTTGTGTATGAGAGAGAGAAAGGGAAACTAAAAGCATCTTGAAACAGTTACAACAAAGGTACGGGAAAGCCAAGAGATGGATACAATGTAAGTCTTTCACTGTTGCCTTCACCAAAGCAAGATTGGAAAAAAGTGGGCTTCGGGAGAGAGATGATACCTTTTCAACTCCTTTTGCATATCTGGAATAAGAAGCCCTGCATCACCATGAAGCAGCTGAAAAAATACTAAAAGCGCATCATACAATAGTTTAGACCAAGTAATATAATACAACTTTAAGAAGCATAGTACAACCTTGGAGGTTTTATAGCATGACGGATTTCATCAGAAGCAGAGCGACCAAGAGCAACCTGAATCACTTAATTTGAGCCAAGAAAGAACCAAACTAAAAAATCAAAGACTTACCGTAACATATATTAATTTCAATTACATTCAAGCAACACCCATATACTCATAGTTATAAAAAACAACAACAAAGAAACTGATCTTCCATTGTGTCTAAACTCCTTGAATTTGATATTTCTCATGTTTTCAGAAGAGAACACATAGTCTGAAATATATTTCTTGATAGCTTCTCTGATTCAGTTTACAATACTCTGCTTCTGCTACCTTCCTTTCTTCTTTGTCTTTGACAAAGTAACTGTAATAACAACAACAACAAAAAAAAAACAATACCTTTATGAACCACGAAATCAGTCATCAATTGATTAGACAATATAAGTAAAGGTTTACGCTTTATTCCAAATGGTTCCTTAGAAACCCTAAACCATTGACGGCATCTATAGAAGAACACACAGCTTCCCAGCTCAGTAATTAAGTGCTATAGTTTTAAGAAACTGAACCATGAAAGAAGGAATAAAGAAAGAATTCATTCAGACATGGTACCATGTCTAGGCATGTATTCTAGGTTTCAGACTGATGAGAGTGAAAAGTGAAAGAAACCAAAGTAGACTACTTTTATACAATATCGGAAAGTATGAACTCTACAAAAATTTGAAGGTGGTAATGTGTTTGCGTACCAGAATTACTTTTGCATCAAGGATAAGCATATCAAATCCCGTAAGTTCACCGGACTTCTTCACACTCCAAAACTCCCAAAATCTTATGAGAGTTAGAACGGCCATTCAATGATGGAGGTAGAATGGCAGCCTGCAAATCAATGAGTATCAGGGAGGTCACCATAACAGTCGCGGAAAAAGTATGAAAGGAAGTGACTGAGAGGAATGAAGTAATGATTTCTGGCTAGGAAACTTACATATTTGTAGTGGAGGATTGAAGCGAAGGATTCAATAGGGGACTCATCGATAGATCGTGTGAGTAGTGGGAATTGGTGTTAATGTGATATTCAATGAGGATGCATGAATCCAACCGACTTCCATAAAATTCAATCAAGAGTAAAAGAAGTGGAATCGAACAGCCAAATACGATGTCTTCCAACTGACCTTCATCGGGTTTCAACGTGGCCGGTGTAGTGTTCATTGGCCATAGGTCTGAACTGGAGTTGTTAAAGGCGGCGGCACTGTAATTGGTTTGTCGACAACCTTTTTTGGAGAAGGATCCACCGTAATTCAATCTCAAAACCCACATGGTAAAAGCCCATAACACATCAAACAAAATCAAGAATTGTTTGTTTTAGAGTTGGACACGTGTCATCACCTAAGAAACCTATTTAGTGACGTGGCATAGGCTAGAGGGAGTGAACATTTCTTTATATATATAGATTTACATGTTTGTAATTTTATTACAACCAAATCTAGAAATACAATATAGATTTTTAGTATTATTAATAAAGGAATACAGATGTATGCAAGATAATTTTGTAACACATGTATTTCTTCGTAAAACAATTGTAAACCATTGTTATAATTGTTTTTATAAAATATGAAATATTTATTTTATAAAATGAATTCTCATCCAATATCGCACGGGTTCCTTAACTAGTTGAAATAATATAAACAAAACTATTACCCCTCATTTTCTATTTTGTAAATGATTTAATCCTTTTTAGATTTTAAAACTAAATTATACAAATAAACCACATTGAAACAACAGAAAAAAAAAATTTAAATATTTATATTGAATAAGTAATATATTTTATTTATATTTCTTAGCAATAAAAATTCTCTAAATTTTGGTTATACTCTACTACTTGTTGTTAATATCCATAATCAAACCACTAAGGAACATCCATGTTGCGGAAATCACTTATTCTCTTCTCCTTTCCCGCTCAATACCCGATTCAATCATCACTATCCGGCAGATTGAGACGAAGCGCCAAGGAAAGAAGACAAAGCGCTTCATCTATCTCTGCTCAACATCCGAGTGAAATTTCTCCTTGGCACCTCAATTGCCGCCGGATTTCTCCCTAAATCATCCAACGGCATCGCAGAAGATCCAGATCCCGAGGTCGATCCTGGTTCAGTAGCAGAAACCGGTACAGGAGGAATCGTGATGATCGCGACTTGCTCCTCCACAGGTACTTCACTTTCGCTGAGAGGCTCAACCAGAGTGCGGCAGAGAGGACAAGTGGAATGAGAATGAAACCACATATCAATACACTCAACATGAAAAGCATGATTACAACGGGGCAAAACCCGACCCGATTCTCCCTCCTCGAACTCCGAAAGACAAACCGCGCAATCAATGAGATCCCTGCGAGTTGCTGCATCGGAGGAGGAAGAAGAGGAAAAAGTGACAACAGGGAGAGAATTAAGGATGGCGGGATGTAGACCGTGCGAGGCGGTATGAGAAGGATTGGTGGGGACGAAGAAAACCATTGTAGGGCGGCGGTTACGGCTGCGGATGTGATGACTCCTAGAGCCGGGGAGTTTCCAGTGATCGTAGAGATAGAAGAGGGCCATTACGATGACGATGAAGAAAAGGATTACAATGGCAACTAGTGTGACGTTGCCACGCATGGCGTTGGTTGCGGAATCAGAGATGTTATCATCGTCGGGCCAGTCCATCGTGTTTTGCTCGTTGGAGTTCATGATTCAGAGAAAGAGAGAGTGACAGGTGATGGAAGAAGCTAGGGTTCTTTTTATGACTCATGAGAAAGATAGACGTCAAAGGTTGCTGCGTAGATTTTCTCTTTGACTACTTTCCCTTTCTTTTGTTTCCGATTTTTTTCCTTTTGTTCCCTCGAGATATTTAATGTAGAGATTCTCAAATTCAAGGGTAAATGCTACAAAAAAAATAATTTCATTTGCAAAAGTTCCAAATAAATTATCACCTTTGGTTTGACCAAATAACTGTATTCTTATCTTCACCAAAAATATACCTTTATGTTAAAATAAATAAATATATAATTACTTTTTATGACTAAATTATAGATTTCTTAGCATTTTTAAGCTATATTATAAAAAAACGGGATCTGGTTTGACTAATAATTTATTAATATTTTTACACAAGAAATCTAAGTTTTGAAAATATTTCACTGCACGGTTCAAATTGATGAAGTTAAACGTAAATATTCATAAAACAAGTAGAATTGTTAGATGTAATATCTTCTATAATCGATTGATCAATCGAGGACATGTCTTCACAGATAATCGATTGATCATATCATCGATAGCTGTAATTATTCTGTTAATAGAAATTGCATGCATCAAATCGGAAAATGATCAACATATTATGACATCTATTATATTAAAAAAGAAGTCATAACTCACTTCATGTGTGATTTTTTAGTTTGGACCATCCTTATAAATTTCATAAAATTTTACATAACATCATTATAATATCTTTTCATATAGTTTTTATTTTAAATACAAATAAATAGTTTTAAGAAAATTCTAACAAAATCTTTTAAAAGATTTTTTAGAATCTTTTCAAGATATAGTTTCAAATATTATTTAATTAAATTTTAATTATCATAAAATATAATTATAATTTTAATTCATTTTTATTTATAAACAAACAATTAAAATTATGTAAAATACTTGTAACAATATCCCAAAATTTTGTTTATGTATTATGTAGTTCAAACTTAATTTACTTTTTACATATATTTTAAATTTAGAAATAAAAATATATATAAATTAGTAATGTTACATAATAATATTTTTTAAAATTGTTACTAAAATACAAATTTATAAATTTTATATTAATAATATAATAAACCACATAAATATTATTATAAAATTAGATAGTATACAGAAGCAAATTATATTTATTTATTGATAAACTTTACTCCCTCCGTTTCTTAATATATGATGTGTTGGATCATTGCACAAAGATTAAGGAATTTACAGTTTTTTACAACAATATTTCAACAGATATAATTTTAAAATCATTCAACCAATTATTACAAAAAGTAAAATTTTATTGGTTGAACATTTTCCAATAAAGTTAAATTAACCTTAAACTATACTCTAAAAATTTAAAACATCTTATACTATGAAACAAAATAAATCTTCTAAAACATCATATAATTTGAAATGGAAAGAGAATTATATATTTTCAAATGTTTTTGTATTAAAATACCCGCACGGTTGTGCGGGTCGAGATCTAGTTTATATAGCTAAAAAGAGCGCGTGATAGAAGACTAACCCATCTTTAATTGTCCCTAAGATTAATATTTACATGTACTATAGTTATTACATTATATAAGTAAATCATCGTAATTTTTTTAATTATTTTATAATATTATCTATTTGTAAACTCCTGCGATTATTAGTGACGGTAATTTTTAGTGATGAATTATTATAACTATGATAAATCAATACAACTATTGACAATGATAGACCTTTTAGATGAAAAATTGCAATTTTTTTGTATTAACAATTAGAACTCGTAGCCAAACATTGTAATGTTTGATTGTTAACCATTGCAACTTTTAACTCTCTTTATAAGTAGTTATTAGATTTTGATACGCCCTTAAAAAAGGCGGGACAACCGTTTTTGCTTTAAATTTATGTCATTGTTTAATTATTCACAAGTATGTATAGACATGAGTATCCGGGTTCATATAGATTGTCGTTAATAATTTTGGTTTGATCCAACATATATAGATTAAATACGATTACGTACAATTTAATGTGTGATATAAGATTGATTTTTCTTATTAGATAACAAATTTTAGAGACCCAATGAAATTATGAGTTCTATTCGATAATCTAAAGTATTTATTTTTAATAGTTTATATTTTGAGTTCAAACTTATGTTTTATAAAAAATAATTAATTTTAGGGTAGTATTATAAACAATTTGGTTGATATTATTGTCATATAAAATAAATAGAGATACAACCGACTGTTTATTTTAAAATTATGGTCATAAGAAATTGACATTGTATAATATAGACGGTATGTGTTTAAAAATATGGTTAACAAAACAATTATATAAGAAAATAACATAAAAATTCAAAACACAACTGCGAATGATTATTGCAAGCCCGTAAATAAATCAATACATCATATTAACGACCCAAGCCCAACACAAATATACCAACAATATCTCTTTAATATATCTTGGACATGCGACTACCACATATCTTTTCAAGAGCGAGATATATTTTCTTTATAAATTGATTTATATGAAACAAAGATTTGATAATTACAAAATTACATGTGTTGAAATTTTAAAACTTAATACATTTATAATTGTGTTGAGCATTGTTTTCATACCCGACACGAGTTTGAGATTGAGCAACTAAACTTAGTGATATGTATATATTTCAGTTCGGATTTAACTAATTCACCGCTATTTAAAATTTTGATAAAACTTGGTAAGAATTCAAAATCCGTTAGTAACATGTCACCTAGCACTGATTGACCCGTGTAAAACTAAGATAAAATTGATTATCTAAAAAAATTGATCAAAAATTTATATATTTAAAGGGAAATTGTCAGAAATAACACTTTCAAGATACCACTTTTCAACTTTACACTAACCAACTTTTACATCAAAATTTTAATAGTCAAAATACTATTAGAATTTAGGGTTTAGGGTTTACTTTTTAGGGTTTAGAGTTTAGGGTTTAAGGTTTAGAATTGATATTTTAGGGTTGATTTTTAGGGTTTAGGGTTTACTTTTTAGGGTCTAGAGTTTAGAATTGATGTTTTAGGGTTTAGGGTTAATATTTTATTTTATATTTATTTTATATATATAAAGAACAAGGATATAAAAGTCTTTTTCCTTTAATAAAATGTGTATTTTTGAAAATGTTCCTTTGTTGATGGTAAACATGAAAAGTGGTACCACCAAAGTGGTATAATTGAAATTCTCCCATATTTTAAAATGAGTACATGAAATTGAATAGTATATTTGATTTGTGATTCTTTACTAAAAGAAGTACTATGTTGTCTGATAAAAAGAAGAAGAGAAAGACGATAGAGAACACCAAAAAAAATTACTCGTTTTTCAGTATTGTTTAATTTTTATTATTGATAATTTATTACTGGTTTTATTTTAAATTTTGACTTAAATTTTATTTTTTTTATGATCGCTATTATTTACTTGGTAGAAACCGTGATGTAGAAGAAAAATGTTAGATATGGTTTTAGGTATATTAAAAATAGGTTGACATATTCGTTTCGAACTTTTACAATTAAAAAATATTTTATGCATAAAATTTTAATTAGTTAACAACACACACACACACACACACACACATATATATATATATATATATATATATATATATATATATATTGAAAGAATCATAATTTGGTGTATTTATTTGTTTTTAATTGTAACCAAAAATTTAAGAAGTTTAATTATAAAAACTTCATTTTATGATGTGAAATATTTATTGCTACTTCATAATAGAAATGAAAAATCTAATTGTTCAAGCCGTTTGTAACGTGATAAATATTTTTTGACCTGTAGAAAATGAACACATTAAAATTTTTTTAACTTATTTCAGTACATATGACAAATGAAGTTTTGCCCGTAAACTATATAACAAATGAAAATTTTGACCCTTATATATATAAAACTTAAGTTATATTCATAGTAAAGAACAGAATATGACTCATATATATAGTAAAGGAAGTATAATATATAAAAATAAAAGTATATGCCAAAACATATGGGAAACAATGAGAATTTAGGTTTTTTTAATATATAAATAAAGTAATATTGATTAAATACAACTATAGTTAGATATGATAGGAAAAACTATTAATTTGAAATGTATAAACCAAACAATATTTTCTTTCTATTTATTATAATTTCAAATTAAAAGATAATACTCATTTAGATAAATATGAAAACAATTAAGTTTTGTTATCATTTTGAAATCTCCGCATATTCCAAGTTATATTCATTTTATTAGATTATATCCTTAATATCACCATTTTTATTCTTATATGATTAACATTTGTTTTCATATTTGTTTGGATGCAAATCTCGTCGTAATGAAGCAGATAATTGAAAAGAGGAGAAATATTTTAAATGATGCTATTACGAAATATTCTTAATAAGTTATCTAGTTGAAGAGATTATCTCACATATTAATTTATTTGTTACATGCTAACAAATGTATACTCTTAAATTCGTTAGTTCTTTATAATAATTTTTTACAAAATATTTTTAAAAGGTTTATAACAATTTATGTTCTAGGTATTTTATTTTACATATTTATTGTATGAATAAAATGAAAATTCTATTTTATTTTTATTTTTTTATTTGATGAACTACTATAAAAACTATATTTCAATTTAAATTTTATGATGCGCTATATAAATCTTTTTATTTTACATGTTTGTTTGTTATAAAACGAAAGTCCTACTCCATTACATTACATTTACTTGAAAGATAAGTTATTAGCATAAATGATGTACATATATAATGTTTGGTTCATGATTTTATAATCTGTTATATAGCATCAAATTACTATTTAACATTAAGTACTTTCGTATTTGCTTAAAAATACTTTTTTATATCATTAGGAATAGTTACTTTTTACCATATAGTCAAAAAGCAAATTATAAATAAAAATAAAAATATATTAAGGTAATTAATAAACATGATATTTCTATAATTATCACCATAATTGGCGACATTTAGGAATATTGATTTTGTAGTTTAAATCAATGACATAATATCATTATTAAAATTAAATTGGAGAGATAATCACGGCAATATATATCTTGTTCGAAAAAGTTTTGGTGGAAAAATAATTAATAAAAACTATAGGTTTAAATAATTCAGTGGCAAAGATCTGTATATATTTCCAAAAATCATGGGGACCTCAAAAAAAGCCTTGTGTTTTAATTATATAGATGGTAATTGTCGAAGATCATAATAAAAGCAAATATGTAGTAGAGATAAAAACAAAGATCTACTTTTTCAATTAATCATCAAAGATCTTAAAGAAACACATTAAATACAAGAAACTTTATCTGTTATTTATGTATCTTAGCCAAATCAAGAATGAGATTTTGATTATTTTATTATACAAATAAATTAGTGTAGCACATGACTTATTAGTTGTTCAGTATTTTAAATAACTTAGATATACATATAATAAGGTATATATCTTATTTTGTATTGACATGTTTGTAATTTTATTACAACCAAATCTAGAAATACAATATAGATTTCTAGTATTATTAAAAAAAGAATACATATGCATGCAAGATAATTTTGTAACACATGTATTTCTTCGTAAAACAATTATAACTCCTTGCTAGAATCTTTTTTATTAAATAGGAAATAATTATTTTTATAAAATGAATTCCCGTACCATATTGTACGCGTTCCTTATCTAGTTGAAACAATGAAAACAAAACTATTACCCTCAATTTCTTTTTTTTATGTAAATGATTCAATCTTTTTTTAGATTTCAAAACTAAATTATACAAATAAATCATATTGAAACAATAGAAAACAAATTATTAATATATTTATACTGGATTAGTAATATATGTTATTTATGTTTCTTACCATGTTGTTAATATCCATAAACAAACCACTAAGGAACATCCATGCGGCGGAAGTCACTTATTCTCTTCTCCTTTCCCGCTCAATACCCGATTCAAACATCACTATCCGGCAGATTGAGACGAAGCTCCAAAGAAAGAAGAGGACGAAGCGCTTCTTCAATCTCTGCTCAATCATCAGATGGACCTCGGCACCTCAATTGCTGCGGGATTTCTCCCTAAATCATCCAACGGCATCGCAGAAGATCCAGATCCCGAGGTCGATCCTGGTTCAGTAGCAGAAACCGGTACAGGAGGAATCGTGATGATCGCGACTTGCTCCTCCACAGGTACTTCACTTCCGCCTAGAGGCTCAACCAGAGTGCGGCATAGAGGACAAGTGGAATGAGAATGAAACCACATATCAATACACTCAACATGAAAAGTATGTTTGCAACCGGGCAAAACCCGACCCGATTCTCCCTCCTCGAACTCCGAAAGACAAACCGCGCAATCAGTGGGATCCCTGCGAGTTGCTGCGTCTTCGGAGGAGGAGGAGAAAGTGACAACAGGGAGAGAATTAAGGATGGTGGGATGTAGACCGCGCGAGGCTGTATGAGAAGGATTGGTGGGGACGAAGAAAACCATTGTAGGGCTGCGGATGTGATGACTCCTAGAGGGGGAGACACAACAGTAGAGATAGAGAAGGGACATTACGAGGTAGATGAAGAAAAGGATTACAATGGCAACTAGTGTGACTTCGCCACGCATGTCGTATGTTGCGGAATTAGAGATGTTATTGTCGTCGGACCCGTCCATCGTGTTTTGCTCGTTGGAGTTTATGATTCAGAGAAAGAGGGAGTGATCAGGTGAAGGAAGAAGAAGAAGAAGCTAAGGTTCTTATTATGACGTCAAAGCTAAGGTTCCAGATTTTTTTTTCCTTTTGATATTTAATTTGGAGATACTCAAATTCAAGGGAAAATTATACAAAAAAAATACTCTCATTTGCCCAAACTCCAAATAAAAGTCACCTTTTCTTTCACCAAGTAATTGTATTCTTATCTTCACCAAAAATATACTTTATTATTATAAAAATATATATATAATTCCTTTTTTATGACTAAATTATAGATTTCTTAGCATTTTAAGCTACATTATAAATAAACCGGGATCCGGTTTGACTAAGAATTTATTTTTATTTTAAATTAGAATCTGAATTTTGAAAAGATTTCACTGCACGGTTCAAATAGATAAAGTTAAACGTAAATATTCATAAAACAAGTAGAATTGTTGTATGTAATATCTTCTATGCAGTTACCATTATTTTAATAATATAATTAACCATTGTAAAATAACATTGGGGTCAAACCGGGTTTTGTTTGGTATAAATCAGATAATTCGGTTTATTGTATCCCTTCTTGATGTATTAGTTTACAACTTTACATTCATTCAGTAAAGTCTAAAAGGATTTCTCCACAAAATCTGAATCCCTTTACACCAGTAGAGATTCATAACTCAACAAGCTTATTGATATACAGATACCTTCTTGACTATCTATCTATATATTGATTATATTTCTAGAGAATACTATTCCAGTTCAATACTCGAATGTGCTTCAATGCAGAATCTGGAAGATAGAAACAAGTCTTCAACCAAAAAAATACCTGTCAAGAAGAGATCTGATACCATATGCTATTGATTCTTTCATGACGAGGTATAGCAAAACTTTATATTGTACCTGAATAGGTTACAGTCCACAACAATACTGGAGATTAAACATTACTTTATCCAATACAGCATACCTAATCCTGAAGCAATATAAGTTTCTAACCTGTGTATGTGCTCCCCCAAACTGCAACAGCATCATCATATAAAAGTATTTCAATCTCCTCATATGATTGTCAACTACTTAGACACACGCTCATTTGGTAATTAAGAACCCATTTCTTTCATTTTCCTAAACAACGCATCAGCATCATGAATTAGGCCTGGCCTACAAAATCCCGATATCATTGTAGTGTATGTTACAACATTAGGCTTCATTCCCTTGAAGAAAAGGCTACAAAATAAATCAAAAGCATCTTCCACCTTACCAACCTTGCACATCCCTTGAATAACAATTGTATACGTAACAATACTAACATCCTTTTCTCTCTTCCGCATGTACTCAAATCATCAATGCCTTCTCTACCTTCCCGTTATAACACAGACCATCTAGCAGCACGTTGTAGGTCCTGATATCAGGAAGCGCATTGTGAGAACCCATCTGGTTGAACACCTCTTGTGCAACATTGGGTTTGCCTACTAAGCAATAACCATGGATAAAGACCGTGTAAGTGATTGTGTTGGCAGCTAATCCTTTCCTATCTCGTTAAAGAGTCTCACACCGTCATCTACCCTCTTGGACTTGCAAACTCCATGTATGAGAGTAGTATAAGTCACTATATTCCGGACGCAGCCATAGCTCTCCATCAAATAAAACATTTCCATAGCCTCATATAGGCGACCTTACATGTAAAACCCGTTGATCAGTGAGTTGTAAGTAAACACATTATGATCTATAGACACATTATGTAAGTTTTCTCTCAAAATCCCTGTCAGCGCCATATAATTAATCAAACCGATGATCAAAGTGCCATTTCTCTCTCTCTCTTGGTAGCAGCTTTTGTCGCTGGTGCCTTCGTTACAGATTCTGCATAGGCGCTGCATATATATATCTAGTGTGGATAATCGCAATAACAAATCATTAGATTATATTGTCCAAAGTTCACAGAAAAGCCACAAAGCTACAAGCACACTGTATTTATTCTGATTTTGTGAGTCAAAATAAGATTAAAAACTTAAATATGCGTTCAATTTATTACAAACTTTGGGGTTGTCTCAACAAAAAAAAAAAAAAAAAGAAAGATAGAAAGCTTTGTGACATTCAAAGCAACAATAGTTCGACATGCTTTAAGCATGGTGTCATTTTCATTTTCTAAACCTTTTTGGGACATTCAAAGCAACCTTAGGAACTCATTTTGCTTTGGGTGTCACTTTTGTTTCCTTACGCTTCTTGAAGAAGTGTCATCCGGTCCATACCTGTAAAAGCTCACACACAGTTAAAGAGAACCCTAACCCGAAACATAATAATAATATATATACCTTAAGCAGTCTATTATTAAACATGCAGTTTTCGTTACAAGAGAACAATCCTTGTGTGAGATTTAAGCATATACCGTTTTAAGACTAAGGAACAATGTATGAATCTATGAAGCTAAGATGCTGATATTAAGTTTCTTAATAACTACTCTTCTCTACATGCATCCAATGCACTCTACTCTATTAAAATAGAATTCTTTTTTACTAATACAAGTTGTCATTTAAATTTATACTATTTATAGAGTGTTACAAAATATACAAGCCATATATTTAATTGAACTGCATTACTTAAATTAAACCGGTGGTTATTTATGGGATATAGTCTTGGGTTTACTTTTTTTTGTAGAACAAATTATATGGTTTGGTCTTGGGCTTAGTATTAAGAAAAAATTCCAAAAACATTGAATAAAATTTTCACCTTAATAGATCAAAAAATCAATTATTATTTTCAGGCTCAAAAGGTATATAATATTATTAACAAAACAAAATTTTCTATTATTAATCATTTATTTAAATCATGTAATTTAAAACATGTTAATGTATTTTTTATTTTAAATAACAGTCACTTTTTTGATAAATTTCAATGGTAACTTTAAAATAATTTTTTGTTTTATTTTTATTAAATAATTTACAATTTTTTTTAAAAATGTAAAGCAAAACCAAAAACCAAATCTAAAAACTAAAAACTAAAATCTAAAACCAAAATCTGAAAACGAAAGTTATATTTTTTGCTTTTGTTTATTTACAAAATAAACTATTGCAAATTTCTTTTTAAAAAAAAATTGTTATCTTTTCAGTTTGAAATTAGATGTTCGATTATTTGGGATTTGTTTGTTGGTAATATCAGTTCAAACTAACACAGCGGGTTTAAAATTTTAAAAACTCAAACCAAAAACCGAAAATCAAAAATAGAAATTTAAAAACTAAAAACCAAAAACCAATATCTAAAACAAAATCTAAAAATAAAAAATGAAACTAAAAACTAATGAAAAACAATTATCACCACAAATTTTGGTGAAGTGGTTTTATACCAAACATTTTTTAAATTAAGACAAAACTCAATTATATAAATTTTTAATCATAAAAAATTTTCGCGATTGAAAATCTCGGGTCAAAATCTAGTTATAAAGTATTTGAGTAAGATAAACAAAGAAAAGCAAAAAATAAACTAGTTAATATATTTGACTAACCTCCTTGTAATTCGTTTCCTTTTGCTTTTACGCGTACTCTTCTTCAAAATGTGAACCGAGCTTGGAACATAATTCATGAGATGTGGCCATGATCCATCTATAATCCCTTCACCATAGACATGTCTATATATCTTCTCTCCAATAATGAAAATGCTGGCAGTACTGTCTTCTTCACTATCATCCTTGCTTGTACTACAACACACTGCCGCTCTATTCTCCACGTTCAAAACGAAGCTTACAACATTTACCAAATCTCCTATCACAAAATCACCCAAGTCCACTACCAAGAACTCGCCCCACGACACCTCTTTGGTCCCAATCCTATTGCTCATCCATATCTTCATCTCTAGTGAAAACATATGAAGATACTGATGTAACACCGAGAGTTGTTCGTCTCTAACAACTGACAGAACTGCGGTATCTTCATGCTCATCATTCATGACATCATCAGGATCATCACTCTCATACGGAAGAGGGAGAGACCCAAATCTCTCTCTTGTGAAATCAAAACTGAGTATGAACTGATTGCACTCGTTGTCATCTCTTCTAGCCACCCAGTAAGTGTTTCCTTCCACAGACACGCCACGAGCTGATATGTTCCAATCATGCTTATTGACATTTCGAACCCTCCATGAGTCAGAGCTAAACTCATACACTTCAAACTCGATAACCGTGCGCTTCAGTTCCATGTCGTAATAACGACAATACCTCAAGATCTTGTAGCTATTAATGCAAGAAGTCTTGCTGCCTTTGTATCCAAGAGCATATAAATCATAACTACTATAACCGTTTCTAGGTTTCACATACCTAGTTTCACCGTTACTAGGGTTACAAACCACGAGGATTTTGTTTCCCACAGTAGTGCATAATATCATACCCTTGCAGTAAAAGATATCATGTATTTGTAAGTTTTCTGAATCTTTTAAAGATCCAAGTTTACCTCCAAACTCCATGGACGGATCAACGTTGTTATGAACTCCCTGGAGGTTGATGACTGTTGAATAAACACTAGTATTCAACAATAAGATGAACTCTCTTCCTGCTTGAGCCAAGTGTTTCTCCGCGAGTAGTTCTTGGAGTAAAGTGTACCACCTTTTACAAGTAGTTTGCCATTGTGCTCGAGACCTTTTGGGAACACAGGCGAGTATCTTCGTTTCCAGATCAAATGGAAGGTCGGAATTCATCATTATGGTTTAGTGATTTCTGAACTAATATCTCACCAGGCAGAAAGCAAATAGGACTGCCAAATATAAACTCGGGCAAACAAAAATATTTTAAATATATTTTTGGAAATGGATATTTTGTGGAAACTTGAAATCTAAATAATTTTCCGAAAAGACACCTTTTGAAGATAATATATCTTTCTTAAAATGTAGATTTTTGGCTGTAAGTGACTTTATTTTCAAAAGGAATGTGCTGAATAAATTAAGAAATAAATATTGTGAAACAGTGTATTCTTCTCATCAATTATATATTTGCATATTTAGAAAATTAAATGAAAGAAATTTTACAAAAAAAAATTGTTGACCAAAAAAAACATTTTACAAGATATTTCTTTTTTTCTTCAAAAATAGAATATGTGGAAAATGATCGCAATTGGCAAAAAAAAAAAAAAAAATATGTGGAATTGATATTTAAAATTTCACTCTAACCGGTAAAATTTAATGGGATGGTGAAGTTCATCGTATTAGATTATTTTTTAAAATTTCACACACATCTTCGAATCCACATTTGAGAGCAAAGAAGCTGTAGCTGAGTACGTTCATCATCCTATTCACGTTATGTTCGCCAACATGACGTTCCTTGGCAGCTTGGATAAAGTATTCATCACAGTAAAGCGACGTGGTTTTAGGAAATGGATTCGTAAATATGATCCTATTTTTGGTTGTCTCGTTGAGACGCATGTACAGCAGCCAAATTCTATTTCAATAATCAATAACATCCTGCCCTCCTGGTCTCTTGAAGGTAACTACGAGTTCTCCGATATCGGAAAAATTTGGGTTGTCTGGAAGCCTTCTGTGCAGGTTAAAATTATCGCCAAGTCCCTGCAAATGATCACCTGCTCTGTCAAGCTACCGTTTCAGACCAGAGATTTTGTGGTCTCTTTTGTCTATGCTTCTAACTGCAGAAAAGAAAGGAGACTCCTTTGGGCTGAGCTTGAAGCTATCTCCTCCTCTCCTCTGCTCTGCGACCTTCCTTGGATTGCGCTGGGGGACTTTAATGAGATTATCAGCCCCTCTGAACACTCTCGATCTGGCCCCTTCGCCTCATCTAGAGGTATGCGTGATTTTCGTGACTGCCTTCAACGTTGTCTGCTTACCGACCTTCAGTTCAGTGGCAACACTTTCACTTGGTCAAACTCGTCGGTTTCTAAAAAGCTGGATCGGGTTTTATGTAATGAAGACTGGTTGGATGCTTACCCTGAGTCTATTGCTGTCTTTGGAAAACCCGGCATCTCTGATCACAGTCCATGCTGTGTGTTTCTGGACCAGCTCAAGCCTCCTCAAAAACGCCCTTTCAGGTTCTTTGCCCATTTAAACTCCCACCCTGAATTCCAAGAACTCGTCAGAGCTACCTGGAGTTCTATGCCGTTTCATGGGTCTAAGCAACTCTGCGTCTCGAAGAAGCTGAAGGAAATGAAGCCTTTCATCCGTTCTTTCAATAAGGAAAACTTTTATGGCATTGAAAAGCGGGTTCAAGAGGCGTTTGATCATCTTACTGATTGTCAGCAGGTTTCTCTTTCTTCCCCGAGCTTGGGTGCCGCTGCTGCTGAGAGATCTGCCCACGAAAAGTGGTTTACTTTGGCAAAGGCTGAGGACAGGTTCCTCCACCAACGAGCAAGAGTGAAATGGTCAGCTGAGGGTGATGCGGGTACTGCCTTCTTTCACCGTGCTATCCGTTCAAGGCAAGCTCAGAACCACATCCACTTTCTACTGGATAATAATGGTTGTGTTATTAACACCCTTGAGGGTATAAAGAATCACGCCATTGATTATTTTCAGACGCTCCTTGGAGGTACCCATTCGCCCACTGTTACCTCTCCTGCTGAAATTGCGTCGATTATGGAAGTTAAGTGCTCTGCGGATACCATCTCCTCCCTTGCTGAGCCTTTCACTGATATTGAAGTCGAAAAAGCCTTCTTGTCCCTCCCCAAAAACAAGTCCCCTGGGCCTGACGGTTTTCCTGCTGAATTCTTCACTGGAAATTGGAGGGTTGTGGGTCGGGACCTTATTGATGCTGTTAAAGAATTCTTAAGCACCGGTGAGTTGCTGCAACAATGGAATGCAACTCTCCTTATTCTGGTTCCTAAAAAGACCAATGCAAATAAGATCACGGAGTTCAGACCCATTGCTTGCTGCAACACTGTGTACAAAGTTGCCTCTAAACTCCTTGCAAATAGACTGAAGAGCCATCTCTCGCGTTTGATTTCTACTTCTCAGTCTGCGTTTGTACCTGGTCGGTTGCTGGTTGAAAATGTTCTGCTGGCTACGGAGCTCGTTTCAGGTTACAACTGGAAGACAATCTCTAAAAGGTGCATGCTTAAGATCGATCTTCAAAAGGCTTTTGACACTCTAAATTGGGATTTCATCCTCTACACTCTTGAGGCTCTGGAATTCCCTTTGGGGTTCAGAATCCTAATAAGGAAGTGCCTCACAACTACTAGATTTTCTGTCGCTATCAATGGAGAAGCTTGTGGTTACTTCCGGGGTTCTAGGGGGCTTCGGCAAGGAGACCCTCTCTCGCCCTACCTCTTTGTCATTGCCCTTGAGGTCTTTTCGCAACAGCTTCGGAGGAAGTATCTTGACGGGTCTATTGGCTACCATCCGAACACTTCTGCTATTCAGGTCACTCACCTCTCTTTCGCTGATGACCTTATGATTTTTGCGGATGGTACCCTTGAGTCTGTAAACTGCATTGCTGCAACCTTGGAGAACTTTGCTCTTTGGTCGGGTCTGCGTGTAAATAAATCCAAGACGGAATTGTTCACTGCGGGTCTGAACGGGGATGAAGCTCTAGAGATTTCTCGCCTTGGTTTCCCTGCTGGTTCGATGCCAATCAGGTACTTAGGCCTTCCTTTGATGTACAGAAAGCTGAGACTGCCTGATTATAAACCACTGATTGATAAGCTCTCCAAAAGCTTTCATTGCTGGTCTGCCCGAGCTTTATCTTTTGCAGGCAGGAAACAGCTCCTATCATCGGTTATTTATGGCTCGATCAACTTCTGGACGTCAGCTTTCATCCTCCCAAAAAATTGCATCCGAAAGATTGAGACCCTATGTTCGCAATTCCTATGGGGAGGCACTGAAACACGGAGGAGTATAGCAAAAGTTGCTTGGAAAACTGTGACTCTTCCTAAGAAGGAGGGGGGACTTGGACTTCGTGACATCTCTCGTTGGAACAAAACCCTTTGTTTGAAGCTGATATGGAGGTTGTTCACTGCTAATGACTCCTTGTGGGCTTCCTGGGTGAAAGAGTACAGAATAAAAGGAGAAAATTTTTGGGCTATTGATGCTTCCAAAGCTACTTCTTCTACCTGGCGCAGCTTACTCTCCCTCCGCGGTCTTGCTGTTGGTTTTCTAAAGGCAAATTTGGGAAATGGGCAAAGGATAAGCTTCTGGTATGATCGGTGGACGCCTCTGGGGCCTCTTATAAACAGGTTTGGTGCTCGGGGGCCTCGGGAGCTTCAAATTGATGAACATGCTACTGTTTCGATCGCTTGTAACATGGAAGGATGGTTACTTAGAGGAGCTCGTTCCCAGGCTGCTGAGGAGCTTCACCTTCACCTCACTACCATTCCTCTCCCATCGCTGAGTGCTACGGATGATTCTTATGCGTGGGAGGTGGGTGGGACTGAGTTGCGGGAGTTCTCCACAAGTAAAACCTGGAACCAGGTGAGGAACAGAGCTTTGGAGCAACACTGGACCCAAAATATTTGGTTTAGTGGCCACACTCCACGCCATGCTTTCACTACTTGGGTTGCCCATCTCGATCGTTTACCTACAAGAGCAAGACTTGTTGGGTGGGGAATGAACATTGTTCCTTCTTGTTGCCTCTGTAACTTGTTGGACGAGACAAGAGATCATCTCCTGCTCCGATGTGAGGTTAGCGAAGCTCTTTGGGGATTTGTTCTGAAAAGGCTTGGATATTCTCATCGGGGTTTTCATACGTGGGTTGCTTTCATGGACTGGCTACGGCTTAGGGACTCAGTAGCGAGCTTAACTCTCAAGCGCGTTGCTGCGCAAGCTACTATCGCCAGCCTATGGACTGAGAGAAACAAGCGGCTTCATGATGGTATCTCACAGCCGCCTACCTATATTTTCAAGAAGATCGATCGCTACGTCAGGGATGCTATCCTCGGAAGGCGTAATTCTGCTCTGTTCCAGCATATGATGCAGGAATGGCTTAGATATGAGTAGGTTTCCTCTGCTCTTTTTTGATCATTTGCTGTTGGCTTGGCCTTGTTTATTTTTTGCCAAGGTCAACTTAGCTTAGCTTTCCCCCTTTTGTAAAGTTTTACAAACTCTTCTCATATTTATATGATATTCACATTTTGGCAAAAAAAAAAAAAGTATTCATCACAGACTACACGCCTACCTCTGTGTAAATTCATCATTTCGTGATCTTTGTTTGTAATAAAGTATGTTCCTATTGATGTATTGGCCTTGTTGTGTTTATGTCAGTCTCTTTCTTTTTGTTTGTTGTATCAGACAATGTGTGTAAACGATTATGTGTGTTTGCTTTTATGGTTTTGAATACGTTGTGGTTTCTTAATCTCTTGTATTTTCTAACCAATAATGCGAAGAAACTAGGTTTTTGATTATATATATGAAATATATACATGTGTAACTGTTTGACGTAGCTGTCTGAATCTCAAGCTCTTTCTTTATCACATCATGTTGGAGATGACAAGAACAATACTACAAATATTCTGAAAATCATCAATTTCCGTCGTAACAGACGGATCAGCTTTGACATTTACGAACCCATCTTGACATGTTGTAGATCCTTCCATAGCTGCTGAAACCTTGATGTTCAGCCCTGGACCATCTCCTGACTCTAAGCTCTTCTTAGCTTCATCGAGACTGCTGATTGTATTCTTGTATTGCTCCACGCACGAGGTGTATGCTTTCTTCAAAGCGGGGTTAGTTTCTTTATTGTCTAGAGACTGAATCTTCGTCAAAGCTCCTGATGCGCTTGTTTGCGCCGAGCCGAAAGTGATTGTTGCAAGCGTTTTGATATCAGCACCTGAAGTCTTTGGTTCTGATTTCATCATGTAGCTTTTACAGAAGGTTGGGTTTTTTGCTTTACCGCAAATTGCTTTTATGTCAGCAGATTTTGCGTTTAAGGAACCAATCATTACAAAAAACATCAGACAAGACACAAGAACGTTGTTCATCATGTATGTTGCCATCTTTGGTACTTGAATTCTTATGTTAGTTGTTTTTTTTGGTAAAGTTATTGTCCCTGAGGTTAAATATTTATAGATGTTTGCGATTAATTTATTCCACTAGAACTATTAATACAAGTTCTTGGGCAGGATTGTTGATGTATCTGATTCTTAGTTAGACCACAAATTCCAATATAAGATAGAGAAAAACTTTGCTATTCTAAGAAAAAGAAAAAAAACTTTGCTATTCTTAGAAATAATGTAGAGAGAAGTTTCTATGATTAGTCAGTGACATTTAATAGTTTTTGACATAAAGAAATAGAATCAACACGTCAAAAGGTCGTAGTAGATTTTGTCACCGGTAAGCTCGTTACAGAGTCTGCGTATCTAGTGTGGATAATCGCAAAGACCAAGCATTAGATTATCTTGTCCAACAGGAAAGCCACAAAGTTGTATGTGTTGACGAAGCAATTATATTGTCTCAACGAGATGAAGTTCATTTGGTTTTTTTGACTTGAATTCACACGCTTCTCCATTTCACTAGTGTTCCAACGTCTCTCCAAAGCAAGTTCAAACCACAGGGAGTTTGTGTGCTTCTCTCGCATTACTCTGATATATATTAGATAGTATCAATGTATCACCAATAAATAAAATATTTGTAAATTCTCAAAAGTTTAAATGAACTACAAAAGCATTGCATCATACTCTAATTTTGAGAATCAATATACGATTATTTTTTTGGGTGAAATATGTTAGGAAGAGTAAATATATATATATATATATATATATATATAAGATCATAAGCTTAAACATGCGTTCAATTTGTTACAACATTTGGGGTTGTCCAAAGAAAATATATATAAAATTTTGAGACATTCAAAGCAACAGCAGGAGTAGTTAGTTCAATATGCTTTAGGCATGGTGGTCATTTTCGTTTACTAGACCTTTTTGGGACATTCAAAGCAAACTTAGGAACTCGTTTGGCTTTGGCTATGTGTGTCACATTCGTTTCCTTGACGCTTCTTGCAGAGATGACATCTGGTTCATACCTGTTAAAGCTCACACACAGTTAAAAGAGAAACCTAACCCGAAACATAATAATATATATATATATACCTTAAGCAGTCTATTAAACATGCAGTTTTCGTCACAAGAGAACAATCCTTGTGTGAGATTTAAGCATATTCAGTTTTAAGACTAAGGAACAATGTATGAATCTGTGAAGCTAAGATTCTGATGTTTAGCTTCTTAATAACTACTCTTCTCTATATGCATCCAATCCAAATTATAATATAAAGTTTTTGAGTAAGATCATTAGAACAAATTAAGAAAAAGCAAGAAAGACACTTAGGTAAAATATTTGACTAACCTCCTTGTAATTCGTTTCCTTTTGCCTTTGCGCGTACTCTTCTTCAAAATGTGAACCGAGCTTGGAACATAATTCATGAGATGTGGCCATGATCCATCTATAATCCCTTCACCATAGACATGTCTATATATATTCTTTCCAATAATGAAAATGCTGGTACACTCTTCTTTACTATCATCCTTGCCTATACTACAACAAACTGCCACTCTATTATCCACATCCAAAACGAAACTTACAACATTTACCAAATCTCCTATCATAAAATCACCCAAGTTCACTACCAAGAACTCATCCCACGACACCTTTTTGGTCCCAATCTTATTGCTCATCCATATCTTCATCTCTAGTGAAAACATATGAAGATATTGATGTAACACTGAGAGTTGTTCGTCTCTAACAACTGACAGAACTGCGGTATCTTCATGCTCATCAGTCCTGATATCATTAGGACCATCACTCTCATACGGAAGAGGGAGAAGCCCAAATCTCTCTCTTGTGAAATCAAAACTGAGTATGAACTGGTTGTCATCATTTCTAGCAACCCAGTAAGTGTTTCCTTTCACAGACACACCACGAGCTGATATGTCCCACTCATGATTATCAACATATATAACCCTCCATGAGTCAGAGCTAAACTCATACAATTCAAACTCAGAAACCGTGCGCATCAGTTGCATGTTGTAATAACGAAAATACCTCAAGATCTTGTAGCTATTAATGCAAGAAGACTTGCTGCCTTTGTATCCAAGAGCATATAAATCATAACTACTATAACCGTTACTAGGTTTGACATACCTAGTTTCACCGTTACTAGGGTTACAAACCACGAGCATTTTGTTTCCCACCATAGTGCATAATACCAAACCCTCGCAGTAAAAGATATCATGTATTTGTAAATCTTTTGAATCTTTTAATGATCCAAGTTTACCACCAAACTCCATGGACGGATCAACGTTGTTATGAACTCCCTGGAGATTGATGACTGTTGAATAAACACTAGTATTCAACAATAAGATGAACTCTCTTCCTGCATGAGACAAGTGTTTCTCGGCGAGTAGATCTTGGAGTAAAGTGTACCACCTTTTACAAGTAGTTTGCCATTTTGCTCGAGACTTTTTTGGAACCCTAGCGAGTATCTTCTGCTCAAGATCGAATGGAAGGTCGGACTTCATCTTCATGTGTTTTAGTGAAAAGCATATAAGACTGCGAATATAATCAAGGGCAAACTGAAACTGTTTTTCATTGGGCTTTTATTGTGTATCTTGGTCGTGTGATGATTGTTAAAAAGGTATTAGAGGGAAATGCATATTTTGTGGAAATTTGAAATCTAAATTATTTTCCGAGAAAAGCTCCTTTTGAAGATAGGATATCTCTATTAAAATGTTGATTTATGGATGTAACTGACTTTATTTTCAAAGTATAATGTGCTGAATATAGTGATGAATAAATAAATATGTGTGAAACATTGAATTCTTCTCATCAATTTATTTAGGCATATTTAGAAAAGAAAATGAACAAAATTTACAAAGAATTTGTTGATGAAAAACTTTTTACAAAAATTGTTTTATTCTTATAAAAAAAACTAGAATATGTGGAATTGATTATTAAAAATTCACTTTAACTGGTACGATGGGATGATGAAGTTCATCATCGTGTTTAGTGGGGGATGTCAATATTTAAAAAAAAAAAAAAAGCCATTAGAATGGCTGAGATTGTTTCTAATATTGTACGTTTTTTCTGTAAGTATATTATATGGGCCGTATGTGGAGTCAATTTCTATTACCTGATAAATTAATGGGCCTATAATCTCAGCCCGTTTATCTTTTTCAACTGAACTGAGTCCTCTGAAATCTGAAAATCAGAAGCTCTCACCGTTGAATGCTCTGCTTCTCTCCGTGACTCCGTCTACCTCAAAAGCTCCGGTCACTTCGCCGGTAAAGACTCGATCTTTTTGTACATCTCCCTCCGTGTGTCTGGATTTGATTAGTATTATTGGTTCCATATATCGATTTCTCTGCCTTTCACATTTGTATTTCAATGGATGCTTTATTGATTTATTCTATTCAAAGTTTTGAACTTTCTGCTCCCTTTCTGTAATGGGTTTTACAAAGATAGGAGCTTTTTTGAATTTTAATCATGTGTCTTTTTGGTGTGGTGATCTCTTGAAAGAGTATATAAGCTTGTTCTTGTCTTGACGACTACAGTTTCGAGGTTTAGGGTTTATGTTTAACGTTTCTGATTGATAACTGCGAGTTTTGTGTGTGTTTAGTTACAGGAAATGCCGACTCTACAAGGTTCTTTGCCTCCTGAGCTCGCTAACAATGTGGTTAGGGTCTGTATCATCTCTTCTATTTACTCACTGTGTCTAAGATTAACTTGTTTTTTTACTGAAGTATTCGTCTCTTCTTGTGGCATAGTTGTACCGTGAATGTCTACGTAGAGCTACATTCATTGGTAAGCAGGTGAGAGATTCTCTGTGCTTATTTTCAGATTTAGACACTACTGTGTTGCTTTCAGTGGCGTTTTGTTTGGTATATTCGTATTTCTAGTATGATAATTGGTTTCTCGTATGATAATGTTAGAATAAAAGAACTTCATTTCAACACTTTTGAAAATAAGTATGGATGCTGATTGAAGTTTATCACTGTACTTTACCCTATGAGAATGCTATTTGAGATGAAGTCAGACAGAGCATTTGCTATTTTGATTCAGTTAGAAAGATATGGCTTTTTCTGACAAGATTTGGTATGGGGCAATGAACTTCTTTCTCTTAACTCGTTTGTGTCTTTTGCAGCAACACAACACTGAGCTGGTGGTTGGTATGGTGAGGCAGCAATTTAAAAAACACATGAATGAGACAGACCCGGAGAAGATTCAGAAGTTGAAGGACGAGTGAGTTTTTTGTTTTCTCTCTATGTCTATAGTGAATGCTACATTTGGTCCGATACAAACTTGTTCATTAAGGCATATTCACATACATACACACACAGCTGCACTGTATCACTGGTGCATATATTACCAAGCACTCTTGGGATTTTAACAAGTTTGCGTTGATTCAGAAAAGTTTTATGTTGGTATTTGGTAGTGCTGCTCGGGGACTTATCAATCACATGTTGTTTGAGTCAGAGAAGCTAACAGGACGCAAGGTTAGCCAGAGATCCTGATGCAGCCTTGTTTCAGATTTTCATCGTTTTGCGCTCTCTGGTTCATTGTATGCTAACAATGCTGCTGGTTGGCTTTTATAAAGAACTTTGTAATGCAAATAGAGGTGTTCAATCCAGATTTATGTTCGTTTTTTTTTTTGATATTTCGGATTATAAATATTAGCTACCAGATTAATATCATAACTACTTTGGTTTAGTTCGGTTAATATACTAACGGTCTTCAGTTCATTTGGTTTTATACCAAAAATCTAAACTATATTTTTCTTTTATAACAAATTTGGGTTTATAGAAATCATATTTATCAAAACATAATATAGATTATGTACTCTAACTTTTAAATAGGATATCTTCTGTTTTGTTTATTAAATATAAAAAGAAAAACATATTAATATTATAATATTATTAAATAATTATATTTTAGCACAACTATTTAGCAATAGTTAAAAATGTGTTTTATCTAATTTGATTGAAATAAGATAAACAACATTTTAACTTAGAATAAAATAAAAATTAACAAAAATAGTGTTTTAAATATGAATATAATATTAATAAAGAAATTATGTAGATATTATTAGTTATATTATAAAACTTACATATAAGTATATACTTATATATTTGAGTTAATTGGTTTTTCGGTTTAATCGGTATATATACTGAACCATATCCATATACCGCGGTTTTTAAAAGTGACATCTATTCGATTTATTTGGTATTACCAAATCCAATCCACTTTTTTTTTTTTTTTGATTCAGTTTTACCGGATTGAATAGCTCTGAGTAGCTTCAATGATTTATGACATTGACGTACTTGGTTTGCTGTTCAATCAATTGGTTCTATACTTCAAATTGAATCATACTGTTCTATGACTCTGGTTTAGATATGCTATATTAGACACTTTGAAAATGATTAACCATTTGATTATGACAGAGACAAAAATCCTAAGATCTGGTCGGATTACTATACAGAGTGATGCATTAAAGCTTAATTTTTACTTTAAGATACAAAAAATCTGAATTAAGGTTTTGTATCTTAGAACCATCTCTTAAAGTAAAAGATTTGTTTGTCTCCATTAAATATTTTTATTGATGAGTAGAATCCATAGAAAACTTGCTGATGGGATCACTTTCAATGGAGATAGAAGTTCATTTGATTCTTTTAATAAAACTTGGGAGTGAACCTCCCATATTCCTACCAAAAAAAAAGAAGTGTCACATTATATAAAGTGAAGATATTTAACTGTTAATAATAATACATTTCTTTAAAACCAATTATTATCTTATTATGAAATTAATTATAATATAAACACGTCAGTATATGGACCATGTTTAAAATTTTATGTACTTAACTAATTTTTTACTAATATCCTACTTAACTTTTATAACACAAACTGACTATTTATATAAAAGTCTGAGATAATATAATTACTAGGTGTTTTGCCCGCCATGCGGACTTAAGCCTTTTAACTATTTGTTAGTAAATATATTAATAGTAAAAAATTAGAAGCATAAATTATTATTTGTGTTTTAATTTTGAAAATTTTTATTTATCTTAAAAATTATTCAATATTATCTTTTAAATTATATAAAATTAAGAATTTTAATTAATTAATATGTAATTATTTGTTTTCTGCTTTTGAGTTTTTAAATATTTTATCAAAAGATAGTTTTTGGATAACAATACAATCTATATAGGAATTATCTTTTAAAAATAAAATATATTTTTAGATTTTGGATAACTCTTATTGTTATTATTTAAAATAACTTATCTAATTAAATAAATTTAAATTCATTTTTATATTTAATTAATTCATATAAGTTATTCATTAAGGGTAAAATCGATATTAACCGCTCTAACTTTTAACGTGGGAGCTCCGTTGTGAAAAATCACTTCGCAAATAATAGTATAGATATAAAACATTGAACTCTAGCCAATTAAAAGTCTGAGATGATATAATAATATAAAACATTGAATTCTAGCAAATTACAAATCTGATATCTGTTCACACTTTCAATCCATTCCATAAAAATGCCATGAATTTCTTTATTTACCTCTTAATTATTTTGTTGATTTATATTTTAAAATAACCATATTAAACCATATAAAGCATATAGAGAAACCTTATAAATATTATTTACTTTTATTTAATAATGAGATTTAACAAAAAAAAATCTAAAGTTATTATATAAACACATCAGCAACTGTTGAGCACATAAAAGCCTATTTGATTAGAATTTTAGCCATATTTAGTACAAACTTCGTGAATCTATTCTAACTCAATTTCTTATGATCCATTTCCATCACCGATGTTTATGAATTTCAGTGTGTGGGCAATCAAAAAATAATTTTAATTATTTCTGAAGTTCTTAATTTCATTTCTAAGTGAAGATATTTAATAACAGTGGACATTTATATCCGTATACACATATTATGTGTATCATCTTTGTACACATCTTGAAGAGATCAACGAGATTAAATTGGCAATCGTTACTTACCATCAACTTTCTAGTTGTTGCTGCTCAGGTCCGTCTCTAGGTATGTGCCCAAGGTTTAGGATCTTCTACAAAAAAATTAGGGTCAATTTTTTACAGATTACATGTTTTTTTATTATAAATTGCATTGGGCTTAATAGATGATAGAGATGCTGTCTTCAAATTCTTGGAGGTGATCAGTCATGACCACTGCAGCTTATATCGGTCTTTGAATCGACTTGCACATAACTGATTTTATTCGGTTAGTTTATTTGTCATTTGACCAAGTTCTCAAATTAGGTTATAGAATACCGTCTGTTGTTTGGAGGTGGTCTGTTGTCTAACCAATTAGTCGTATACATTGAGGGATATTATTTTTAGATCAATAGATGGATACATATCACTTGTGCAAACTACAAAGATAGCTTAGTTGTTAGAATCCATTGTATAAATCTTGATAGCTTAGTTGTTAGAATCTATTATGAAAATTCAAGCCATAAATGTAACATCTGGTAGTGGAAGCTTTTGCCCACATGTAAGAATTAGCAAGTACAGTATGTATATTTGATTATTGTTCTAATTTGAATCTGATGTGTACACACACACACACACAGAAATATATATATTAACATATACTTTTCATGTAGTAATTAAAGTTTGATTAAATCAATATTGCATTTGTAGATGAAGCCGGATACCTTGATAGAGAAACAAAACGTGTGGATACGTGGACGTGGACTTATCCTCATGTGAGTGTCTCTTGTTTCGCGGAACAACCAGCTCGTTATGGTTCACTATTACTGTCGTTATTTTTGTTTTAACAAAAAAACATGTCTTAATATATATTGGGTAAATTAATCTACAGGATGACCTCAGGACGATTATACTCCTTAGTCATACATACCCTACTCATAATCGCACACGCCTTAATGTTTCGTCATGTTTACCATTCTTCATATCTGGATCCCTTACTTGGGCTCACTATCTTGGAGTACATTATTCTTGGCTTACAAGAATTAAGATCGATATGGTTTTCACCGCAACGGGGTCATGTCATCGCATTTTTTAGCCTTTATTGGATTACCTTAATCAGGGAAAATAATATCCTTCTTTCTTACTTCTTTGTCGGGCTACCATGCGGGTACTGGGTGTACTGCTTTTTGACGCTCTGCGAATATATCACTGCAAGTTCTTCTGAATATTTACCGCTGGATTACATCTTGCCTCTCTCTAGTCATATGTTTGGATATTTTAATCTTTTATTTGCTTCGATCTTGACAAATTTTATGACTCTTAATTTACTCTTTGGTGTGATACCATGTGGGTGCTGGCTCTGTTGCGTTTTGTGGCTCCACCTCACCCAAATTTATTCGACATGTTCGCATCAAGATTGATGCGACTGAAAACTATGATAACTACATTTTCTTTGGTCCATAAATTTACTTAAGTTTGAGTTACTTAATTAGATGTATACTTATATTTTCATATATTTATTTAATTTTAACACTTAACTAAAATTTGATAGATTTGTTTCTTCTAGCCACATATATGTTTAACTTTGGTACACTTAATTACTTCATGGCAAGTTTGTTTAACCGTGTAAACCCAACCTTCATTTAGATCAAACTAGAAGGAAATTGAGTAAAAAACAAGGTACATTTTTAATGCAAGCTTAGATCATCCATCCACTGTAAATTACATTCGTTAAACATGAAGGTATCATTCCACAGATTCTAATATGAAAAATTAACTTCAGACATCATCATCTAAAAGGAGATCATTGAGCCTTCTCTTCTCATGCTTATGAGCTCTTAACTTTTGCCTTTGTTATAATGGAATGTTAATTATTCCAAACAAAAAAAAAAAACTGTTTTTACAACAGTGGCAGCTATTTTAAAAAAAAAACTGACAGAAGTGCTGGAATGTAAACAAAAAAAAACTATTTGTTTACATTGAATGTCAAATTATTCCAAAACAAACAAAAAAAAAACTGTGTAAACAGAGACCAGCCTGTTCTCCTTCTTCCTTTTTCTTCTTCAGTTTGGGTTATGTCTAGTATCAAACCAGACCAGCAAACCGTCGTCATATCCCTTGACGCCTCTTGCCTTCAAAAGAAGAAGCTTAAATCATCTCAAAAGACGTATCAAAGGCAATTTGTCCTTCTTTTTTTGTAGGTATCTGATCTCCACCTCCACTGAGTAGAAAAGGTACGTAGAATCAGAGAAGGAACTCATCATGCATGGATATTCATGCGCGATCGCGAGCTCCGACAGAGAGGGGGATCGTCGAAGAGGTAATCACGTGTCAAACGCGGATTCTTCCTTGTGGTTGTGTAAATATCTTTTGTATTATGTTTGGGTTTTTAGTATTTAATTAATATGTGTGGTAACAATTTGTTTAGGGTCTGTAAAATTAAAAAGTACTTTATAATTTATAGACTATGAAGTAAAATAATAAAATTTATTCGTTGATGGTGTATGTGTGTTTTTTTTTTTTTTTTTGAAACACGTTGGTGGTGTATATTTCTCTTAATAAAACTCTTTTAACTACTGTACATTTCTAATCAAGTGTTCCGATCCATTATCATTGTAGCCCATGCAAAAAGCATGGACCTTAACACTAGCTATATAATTAATATCTTTTGCGAACCTAATACTACTATATAATCTACTAATAATAGCAATCCCAATTAATGTGAAAGGTTGTGAATCTTTTATTTTTAATTTTAATATCTCAAAAATTGCTTTTATATAACTATTTGTTCCAAAAGTTGTGTAATAATTTATTTAAAAAGTCATGTATTTCCATTATAAAATAAAATTATATTTTAAAAATAACTAATGTATTTTTTATAGTAAAACTGGTTTTTTGAAATGATGTATCCGTTTAAAAAGTTAGTTTTTTTCTAAATGTGTCCCCAAATTATAACTCTTCAAAGGTATCTCTTAAACAAACTGCAAAAGAAGAAATCATATCCCTACACTCGTGATCTTTCCTCAAGAGTCGTATCGTTTCAAAATCTATATATTAAAGAGATTGTAACGGTTAACAGATTTTTTTTTTCCACGAAGTTTCATTTTATTAGATCGTATAAGGGTAATACAATAAGTCTATTAACCATGTAGGAGGACAATTAAAAAACATGAAAGATGAATCAAAATCATGTGCATGTTTAACTAAAGAATCTGCGGCTTGATTCCGTTCACGATTCACATACGTCAAGGAGCATTCAGGTAGTTTAGTCATCCAATACCTTATATCACAGAGAAGATTTCCAAGCTCCACATGACTTGTCACATTATTGATTATTTGACACAACTCATTATTATCACATTCAAACCAGACCTGACGCCATCCTCTCACCCACATTTGCTGTAATGCCATAAGAAAACTCTTTGCTTTCCCTTCCAAAGACGATGATCGCTTAGTTATTTGCATACCACCAGAACCCAGATATAATCCTTGGTAGTCACGTAAAATCCACCCAAGACCCGCCTCCTGAATTAGCACGAGTAGCACTATAGTCAAAGTTACATTTTACCCATCCCATCACTGGAGGTTCCCATTGTGAAGAATTAGGCTTTGATGCTTGTATTCCGGGATTTAGATTAGTATGAGACACATTACCGTACCACTCTTCATTAGCAGCTACTGCTCGTTGAACGTCTTCAATGGGATGTACATTTCTTTTCATAAAAAAAAAATCATTTCTTGATTTCCATATTAGCCATATAATCCAGAAAGCTAACATCTGACTCTTATCACTTATTTCCATTGCCTCAATGATTAAAAATATAGTTCGGATATTTTCCTCTAGGTCTGCAGTAAATGTATGTGTGGGGAATAAGCCGGAACAACGCCATGTCGCAAGCGAATGTGGACAGGTAAATAAAATATGGTTGATTGTTTCATCGTCCGTACAACACCTTTGGCATGTTGGGTCAAGATTTATGCCACGAGAGCATAATCTAGAATAAGATGGAATAGCTCCAGATAACACTTTCCAAAGGAAATGTTTAATCTTTGGAAGAATATTCAACTTCCATATCTTGTGTTTTAGCTCCAATGATCCTTCTGGTATTTGAATCTCCCCCCCCCCCATCAGAATAATAATGTGTGATTGCCCAATACCCTGATTTGACGGTATACTTCAGATCCTTGGTGTAAGGCCAAATGAAGAAGTCCCTTGGAGAATACCGCGACAGATTGATCTTTTGTGCTTCTAGTACATCTTGTGGGTGCAGATACGTCTCCAGTTTTTGGTTATTCCACGAGTAAGTATCCAAATCTATCAACTCTGAAACCATAATATTGGGAACTAGACCATCTTGATGAACCCTTCGAGGAGGAATTGTTGGTAACCATTGATCTTGCCAAACATTGGTATCTTTTCCATCCCCAATCATCTTGCGTAACCCTTGACAAAGTAGGTCTTTACCTACTTGAATAGACTTATAGCCATAAGAGGCTTGCTTAGGATTCAACGACTGTAAGAATGTCGTTGAATGATGATATCGACCCTTATAGATTCTACTGAGTAGGGAACTTGGATTTTGCCAAACGCGATTCGCTTGCTTTGCAAGCAAGGCTTTATTGAAGCTGTATAAATCCCTAAAACCCATACCACCTTCCTTCTTTGGTAAACATAAACGCTTCCAAGATATCCAGGAGATTTTCCTTCTATCAACTCCCTTCCCCCACCAGAATTCAGAGAGAATAGAGTTTATCTCCTCACATGTAGATTTAGGAAGAAGAAAACAACTCATCGGATAGACCGGTTTTGCCTGCAGAACTGATTTGATCAGAGTTTCTTTCCCAGCCGGAGAGAGTTGTTGATTATGCCAGTGAGATGTTAGAGCCTTTATGTGACCTACCATTCCTTCAAACTCCAGGACCCTACTTTTACCAAACTGCTCAGGCAATCCTAAATATTTCCCACCTCCTCCTATCGTATGTATTCCCAAAAGATTTTGGATGTGATCTCTGCTTTGCTGATCAACTCTTTTACCAAAAATTATTGATGATTTCTGTAAATTAACTTTCTGACCAGACGTACGTTCATATAAGTCCAGTAGTGTAGCCATACACCTCGCATTTGGCTCATTAGCTCGACAAAAAAACAGAGAGTCATCGGCAAATAGTAGATGTGATACCCGAGGACAGTGGCGTGATAGCTGCATTCCTTGAAACTGGTTTAGACGTTGTGCTTGGTCAATCATTTGGCTCAACGCTTCAGCACATAAGAGAAAAAGATATGGTGACAGAGTGTCACCTTGTCTAATACCTCTTGTTGGTATAACCTCACCAGAGGGGAGCCCATTAATCAGAATAGAATAAGAAACAGAAGTAATACACTCCATAATCCATGCAATACACCTTTCATGAAATCCAAGTTGTGATAGAATTTGGCTCAAGAATTGCCACTCTACACGGTCATAGGCTTTACTAATATCCGTCTTGATTGCCATATATTGTTCTGAACAATCCTTCTTTGATTTCAAAGCTGTGATTAACTCATGAGCCACAAGTATGTTATCAGTTATTTGTCGCCCAGGGACAAATGCAGCTTGTGATTCAGAGATTACCATACTTAAACACGACTGTAGACGAACGCCGAGAACCTTTGAGATCAGTTTATAAGTCACATTACATAGACTTATGGGACGGTAATCTTCCATTGCAGAAGCTTCAGGAAACTTAGCTAGCAAGAAGATGTTGGTGTGGTTGATTTCTTTCTCCATGATACAAGTATCAAAAAATCTCCTCACCATCTGACAAACATCATGACCAATACAATCCCAAAATTGCTTATAAAACGCGGCTGTAAACCCGTCTGGACCAGGGGCTCTATCTGATCCTATGAGATTTAAAGCTTCATGGATTTCCTCATCAGTGACAGGAGCTATAAGTTTTTCATTCATCTCCATTGTTATTTTAGGCTGAATATTTGGTAAGCAGTCAAGAAGAGGTATAGTGTTTGACGTAGTAAACATTCCTTGGAAAAACTCCTCAGCCACTTTAGCCATAGATTCTTCTATAGTATGAGTGACACCATGTCTATCACGAAGCTTTGTAATTTTATTTTTCTTCTTCTTCATCTTAGTCACACCATGATAGAAGGGGGTGTTACAGTCACCTAGATTCAACCATCTGTTTCTGCTTTTCAGTTTCCAATACTCCTCTTCTGCTCTGTATGCCTTATTCAGATTGCCTCGCAGTTCCTGTATATATTCCACTGAAACAGTACTGTCCCGTATCGCAGAATCCAAAACAGCTCTAATCTCCGATATCTGAACAGCAGAATTATTATGATGATTTCTTTTCCAGTTTATGATCTCTGTGCGGCAATGGCCAAGTCTTTTGTTCCAGCCTCTAATATATTCTGTTTGATCCCAAGCACTGGAGACTGTCTCCACAAACTGTTTATTAGCAGCCAGTCTCTTATCATAACAGAAAACTCCTTTATTTCTTTGTTGTTTATACGCAATGTTTATGATCATAGGACGATGATCAGATTCAGCAATCTCTAGATAGTCAGTATAAGAATGAGGAAAGTGATTCAACCACCCTGGATTAACCATTACTCTATCCAAGCAGCACTCGATTATGTCATTTCTTCTGCGGCCTACCCAACTAAATTGATTGCCTTGGTGACGAAGATCTTTAAGATCACATACTTGAAGCGTTGTATTAAAATTCTGAAAACTTGATGGCTGACGAACTCTGCCACCTTTCTTTTCCTCTGGTTTTGTCATTTCGTTAAAATCTCCACATAACATCCACGGTCCATGTCTAGTAGTAGCTATTCTTTGTAGTCTTTCCCATAAGACATTTCTGTATTTTGGAGTAGGATGACCATACACACAAGACAAGTAGAACTTAAAACATTGATATTCAACATGGAGATCTACAAGCCTTTCATCACTTGAAATGCAAAGTACAGAAACAAATGACTTCCAATGTACAGCCAAACCCCCACTATAACCTATCGGAGGGACTAAAACCATATGATCATACCCAAGAGATACGCCAATATCTCTTACATAATCATTGTCTTGCTTTGTCTCGATCAAGAACAACAAGTCAGGATGATACAACCGTTGTATCTCCTTTAGACGTCGAACTGTCAGGCGTAACGGTTAATAGATTTATTTGAAGTTCTCTCTCATTTTCTCGTTTATTTTTTGTCACTTTCTCTGGATTTTTAATTTCTATCTGTTTCTTTGATATACATTGCCGGCATCTTTTTTCTTTTCTTTTTTTCCTCTAAGCCCTCTCTCTCTCATTTTTAGATAATTTCATTTCTGTCTCTTCTAACCTTTTGATGAGTTTACTGTCCCGTTGGATTTCTGGAATTTTAGACCTATACCTCTTACGAATACTGTATGTTGGTGAGTTTACTGTATCTCTCTTTTCCAGTAAATCGATATTTGGTTTTATTTTTCTGTTGAGTCTATGATAAGTTTATTGACCCTATTGAGTTTTCTCTTTGCAATTACTAAATTTACTGCCTTGTTGAATTTTCTCTCCAGTCAACATCGATTGAGACCACAATTTACAAGTTATTTTATCATAATTGCGAAAAGGTACCTTTCCAAACTGATTTGGCGACCATATAGGGAGACGCTAATGAATAGATCAAGTTGTATTAAGAACTAAATTTGTCTGATTTTAGAAATACAACAAACGTAGAGACTTATGTTATTAGATTTTAGATTATTGATTGCAAGCTGAGAGATACAAACGTTAGAAAAAAACAGTGCTTATAACTTGGTGGACTGAATACCATGTTAATTATGGAGCGTTCTCCGGCAATGCCTTTAGTAACGCAAGTTCCTACCATCATTTTGGGATGGATGTATCCCATGGATCCCCTGGCCAGACCATCACCTGCGGCGGCTGTGAGCCTCATACAATGGACACTCATATCAAAATATTGGGCATGCGTGAGTACACAATCGCAGAAAGTGGAAATGATTGATAATCTCTTCGAACCCGTCACTAACGAAAAGGGAGAACTCTTACAATCGAAGAGATTTTTTGTTTTTAGACGTGAGACAATTTATTGTATAGATTGTAGATATGTGCTTAGGAGAGATGAGATCATTTTTTATCTCCACCTACGTAAGTTGTAGCAAACCCGTTTCATTCCTTCCACTGACATAAACTTATATGAAAATTAATATTGTTACTGAAATCACCAGATTTGTTGGTTTATTATGATCGAAGAAATAAAGATTTCTTTGTAAGTAACAGACACACATCGTTTAAAAAAAGCCATGTCGACTATATGTGTAAATCTTCAAAATAACAAAAATTGTGTCATACGTAGCAGCACAAAATTATGTTTAATTCTGATGCCATCTATGGTAATATATAGCGAACATGAGAAAAGTTTATATCCAAATTTCTATAGAGAAAGTGGATAATATTTCTATCACATAAATCTTATTTTCTGTTGAATTTGAGTAGAGTTTTAAACTTTTATAAGTAAATAGATTTTTTAAGTTAAGTAGATTTGATGAATTGGTACCAAATTTTTTGTATAAACTATCACTGATTGTAATTGATTATTATTATGGATTTGCATATATTTTTTACAAAACTCTTTCTAGAATAATATATACATGTTTTCTATTAAAAAACAAAACTTTTTCCATGGGAAATAATTATTTATGAATTTTTTTTTTGTCATCAATAATTATTTATGAAATAAAATAACACTTTTATATAAAATGTAATATGTTTATTTTTATGAAATTAGCTCCCATGCGATATCGCATGGGTTCTTTACCTAGTTCTAATAATAATCTCAGCAATTTAACCTAAAAACGAAAAAAATAGATAATGATAATAACTGTAATAGTCAAATCCAAATGCCAACCATAGAAAACATTCAAATAACAAGTCCACAGCTACGGACAATAGTCCTTTTTCTTATTATCTAGCTAGTCAATACTTAGTAATATTAATATGGTGGATTGATAGATTATGCATTCTTCCACTCCCACGCATGACATATGAGTCGCGCAACCCCAATCACAAAACCCACTGCATTTGGTACCTGATCAAGACACAAAAAACAAACAGGCAGGTTTATATATCACTATAGCTAGTACATATTTCTTTAAAAAGTTGTATCATATATAAAATTGGATTTGTTGTGATACAATAACTTACTAGCACATAGAAATCATGGCTAATAAAAGCATTGAAAGACCAAATCGTTGCGTTTAGTGTGATCACTATAGACACCGCAATCGTCATGTTGTCCACTCTGTTCTTCGATTTCCATGCCATCCACTTATTTCATATACAAATTAATTGCATTAAAACGCTAAGCGCTTAACTACTAGTAATTACTTACTCTATTTCGTTAATTTAACTTACCACCGTCTTAATCGAATAACAGTTCTTAAGCATGATGAATATCAGTATCATATAGTCGCAAGTAATGATTCCAAATTTAAAGGATAACATTCCCGCACAAAAGCCCATTATCATTGCCGCAATCGTTTTAATCCCGATTATATTTCTGAAGATGGACAACTATAACAAAAAGAAGAAAGCATCAGTTATATTAAAAAAATAAAGAAAACTAGATAACTACGGATTTAGCTAATTAATTTAGACTTACGCTGAATGGTCCGTATTTCGTGAAAATTATGGTGTAAATGGCATTGGCGATTGCACCAATGCCGTTGATCATTACGCTCCAGCTCAGCCACTTATCAGCAATAATGCTATGTGCTATCCACCCAAGGTGGCTCATCAACGAAAACACATACGCCCATGCAACGTCCTCGGTATGTCGTTCCTTGAAAATTCTCCAAGCCTTTTTCCTGTGGTTACAAACAGTTAATTCTCTCATTTCTCTAAAAGTTCATTAAAGTATACTTACGCTGGATAAAAGATGAGAAACACATTGATGAGATATCCTGAAAATTAACCACAAAGATATCAATAGTTTGTAGGAAGATTGACAAACAATATTGAAAGGACTATTCTCCAATGATTAACTAACTAACCTACGATCAATAAGAAACTTGTCATCGAAGAAAAGAAGCTAAGAGCACGATTATTGCAGGTCCCTTAAACTGGGTCCCTTAACGTACAGTCCCTTAGTTTTTAACTGAAAACGCTAAGGAACGTCCCTTATATAAGGGATTTAAGGGACGTCCCTTAGCGTTTTCAGTTAAAAGCTAAGGAACCGTACGCTAAGGGACTCAATTTAAGGGACCTGCAATAAACATGGTCTAAGAAAACTTCACTAGCTACTACTATTAGTAAAAGTAATGTACTCAAGCGTGTAAAATTCTTCAACATTATTAATTATCTACTCACATTTTGGTAAGAATTACCACGCTCATGACTAACGAAAGTAAAATAAAGAAATTATTTTGTAGTTTCGTCTAAGATAGTGTAATGATGGAGATTTAGATGATATTCAGAAAATGAAAGAAGGATAATTTTCAGAAGAAGAAAAATGATGAAGATCTAGTGGTATAATATTGTTATTAAAGTATCGATTAATAAATTATCTTGCTCAGCTGAATGGTAATATAATATAGAGTATTTGCACTCCATACACACAATAAACCTCATAATTCACTCCATACCCTATTTCTTCCTTTATCTCTCCTCCCCACACATTACTATTTTCCCCACAAAAAATGGCAAATCCCTAATTTCCCATTTTCTTATGGATTTCTACCCAATTCACTCTATAATATATGGACATTGTATTAAGATATTTATAGACCACTATTTCAAATGTCCATATATTATGTAGCACGTAGAATATGTGATGTGGTGTTAACATTTCTACGTAAATATTAGGTTAATACCCGCGCATTTGCACGGAATGAAATTTATATATAGACATTATTTTATAGATTATTCTTTATTTTGTGTTCTTTTATATATTATAAAATAATAAATATATGTATTGAGTAATTGAGAAATCTATAATTATTATATATACAAGGGTTTTTAACATAAAAACCCTCAAATATGTTTCATTCGGGTATAAAACCCTCAATTAATAATTCAATGTGAAAACCCCTCAATTTTGTTTTCTTAACAAATCGACCCCTCCGTTAATTGTACGTTAAGTTAATTATACTGTTTAACAATACAGCTAGATTTTGACCCGCGCAACCGCGTGGGTGTTTATTTCCGTTTATAGTTAGTTATCTAAACATTTTTTTCACTTGTAAATTGGTATATATTATAGTAATCACATATTTACGATATGTATAGTAAATATTTTTCAAATATAATAATATTATATAATACGTGTTTTAATCAAATATTGTTTCAGATTTTCTATATTATACATGTTTTTCAAATATGTGTGTTGTTTCTTCTTCTATATTTTATTGTTTGTTAGATTAGTATTTCAGTTTTAGAGAAAGTAATATAAATAGAGCTTGATTAAATATTGTATACTTTAATTTGCAAAGATAATATAAACTTCAAAGAAAATTTTGCTAAAAACTAAACTTATAGCTTCATAAATTAATATTATAAAGAATTTTATTAAAAAAAATTTGAAAATTTTTATTTTTTTAAAACAATATAATTTTAAAAATTTACATCGAAATAAATTTATCTAGTATATATAGCATGTGAATTTTGTTAGGGTATATAAATATTTCATATTACGAATCTGTGATTTTTATTAATATATTGTGGATGCATTTAACTATTATTGACATATTTCCTTATAAATAATAGAAGATTCCTAAACATATATTTGTTGACCTATTTTGCATTACTAAGTTGGAAGGTTTGGGGTAATTTACCAAAACCAAATTGTTAAGCGTATCTTTGTTATTATAGATATGATTTTTTATAAGGTATAATAATGATTAGATTATTAGAGAGTTAATGTAACATAACTTTCTAGTAATAGTTCATATTTTAAAAAAATCTCACATGAAATCAAGTCATGACTTATGTTTTAATATATAAGATGTGTTTTTTGATTATTTTGTAAACTATATGATTTCCTAATAAAACAACACACCATTAACTTAAAATAACATGTAGTTTAATCTTACGACTTATAAAATGCAGTGTCTCTTTAAATGACCAAAAAATATCACAGCTTTCATACATCTTCTTATGCTCAAGTGGTCTGTGTATTGTCCTCATATCAATCATTAATTACTAAGCCTCATCAATGTTAGAAAAAGTTACTGTTGTCTGGTACTCTACAGTGAACGCGAGCTTGTACCTTGTTTGTATGCAAATGAATCATTTTTCACTACAGTCTACAGCCTATATGTAATCGTATACAAGATTAGTAACCAGATCACAACTGTAAATGGACCAAACTTGTCCAAGGCTTACAATTACAGGAGAGAAGCAAAGACAGAGTTCATAACATTTATAAGTCTTAATAACCAAATGAAACACCAAAAGAAGGTTCTAGTGACCTTTAACAGAGACAAAAGAAAACACAAAAATAAAATTCTAATGACCTTATGCTGAAATAGTCCTAAATAACAACATCAAAATAATCAAGCTAATTTATCTAGAGTCTTCAGTTGAGACGATTTCAATGGATGGCGTGGATGTTTTTGGTTTCTTGGATGAGGGGGGTTAGGAAGTAAGCTCCTATTCCAGATGGAAAATCAGAGAACTTGCTCGTATTCTTTGGAAAACCGCCACTTGATATCATCCTTTCAAGCGTTCTGAAACTTTGGTTCTTCAAAATCTACCGTACAATAACTTGTTTGACCACCATTATATGTTCCATCTGCTGCCCAGTACCCTCCAACATGTAAACGAAAGCTCAAATCACAAATAATTCTGTCATCCTCTTCTTTTTGTTTGCCTCACGATTCCATGACTTTTCGTTTTGCAATTTCAACACATGACACACGAAACGAAAAAAAAAACTCTCTAAGCTTCTGCCGAATTCGCCTCTCTCGAATCTCACAATTAAAGATCAAACATCTCTCAATCTGGGACACTAGGGTTCGCCATCTTTGTGTCTTGATCATTTGGGGATTTTAGAACACTTCGGGATTTAGAGAGGTTATAAGTCGTGAGCTTAAACTACTTGTTGTTTTAAGTTAATGGTGTGTTGTTTTAATAGGAAATCATATAGTTTACAAAAATCGTCAAAACACATTGTATTGTTAAACAATATAAGTAACGTACAATTAACGGAGGGGTCAATTTGTTAACAAAACGAAATTGAGGGGTTTTTACATTGAATTATTAATTGAGGGGTTTATACCCAAATGAAACATATTTGAGGTGTTACAATTAGTTTAACGTGAACACTTAAATAAAATAATCATATTTTTATTTACTCATTTTATATAAATAAATTTAATTAATAAATGATATTACGTACACACACACACATATATATATATATATATATATATATATATATATATATATAATTTTAATTTAGCTAGCTAATAAATGAAGGTTCACACTTATATGGTTTTATGATCATTTGTATATTTTTATAACAAAAATTTGAAACCATTGATAACATTATTTTTAATATGAGAGATTTAATATTTACAAAAATTCATCATTGTTTACTTTTTTAAAAAAAAAAATAAAGTTTGTCATTAAAATATTAAGTTCTCAATACTTTTTCAATGCAATTTTGGAATTAAATATTTATGTATGTTTAAATGGTATATAGTTTAATTTAAGCATCACTAAATATATATATACTTCTAATTTGAATATATATTAGATAATATTTCTTACTCATTAATTATATAATTGTTTGTATCGTGCTACAACAAAAAATTTAAACTATTAATCAGAAATATATGTGAAACTTTTAAATGTTTTATTAATTTATAGTTGTTTTGAAAAATTCAAAATATAACATATATGTTTTTTTTGTTATATAGTTAATATTATTTTTTAATTTATTTTCATAATATAAATTAAAGAAAAGAATAGAGGCTATTTCTTTTTTATTCAAATCATTAATTATGATATATATATATATAAATATATTATAATCATATTAGATAATTCCGTAAATTTTATTTAAGAAAATAATGAATAGTATTAATAGTTTTATGTTTAATTTAATAAAAAGTATATTATATGTTTATATGGACCAATATTTTTTCTAGTAAATTTGAGAAACATTCTCATAATAACACGTAACTACCAAAACATATTGTAATGTTTATTAATTAATATATAGGAGATAATACATAATACACGTTTAAGCTATTGAGAAAATAATTATTTAATGATTTTCTGTTAACAAACTAAAAAGGTGTTATGTGCATTGGTGCGTGGAGCAAGTATTCTACTATATGTTCTATGTGCATTTGAATGTTCTACTATAAGGCCTGGGCATCCGGTATAAAGCATGGGCATCCAGTTCTTCCGATCGGGTTCGGGTCAGATCTTGTCAGATTTGAGTCTTTCGGGTTCTAAAAATTTAGATCCATATAGGTATCTACAACTTTTTTAGATTGGGTCCTATTAAATCCGAGTCAGTTCGGGTCTATAATTTCAGTACCCATAAAATACCTATAATTTTTGCATAAGCGAGTATAGAATAGTTACGCGGGTTAGAAAGGTAAAAAAAGAATTAAGGTTTTTTGTTTGTTCACAAGGGGGCTGGTTGTAATTTTAATAGCTTGTTAGGTTACTTTTGTATTTAATTCATGTTTGAGTTTACTTTTGCATTTGAAACCAAGTTTTGAATCATATTTGACAAATTTCCCATAAACTAAAGCAAATTATAGAAACATTTAAGTATTGCATATCTTACAAATGGTATATTATATGTAACTTTCTAAATTTTTTCTGTGAGTATGTTATTTTATTATATATGTGGTTTATATTATTTTCCAAATAATATTTAATATTGTGTGTTTAAAATATATTAATTGTATGTTTTATATATATTTGTGAAATATTGTCATTAATCATAGTTTTATTAATATCAAAGACTATAATGTAAATAATATAAATTTTTAAAAAGATTTTTTGAGGTTTTATGGTTGGAGTAATCAATCCTCAAATCCTCGTTTTGAGGTTTGCTCCCATTAAATCGAGGTTTTGGGTTGTTGATGTTTTTAGAGGTTGGTTGTTGACTTGTAGACCGACGACCAGAAAACACACAAAGAAGACGATCACCTTTGTTAGTCATAAGATACTTGCTTTACATCTTCAACTCTATAACACCTACAACTTTTATTATATTTCATCACAAAAATATAATAGTACTACTATTTATATAATCCTCAGATTTTAATAGGATAAAAAAACCGTCTTCTTGGGGTTTTCTCTCACAAATTCAGCATAGCAGGTAAACAAACACTTACTATTGTACCAAACCGATCATAATATTATATGATTGATTATGTCTAATATGAAATGAACCACTCTTTAAACATTAGAAAATAAAATTATCTATTCTTTTTTTTTCAAACAATGCATTGTTTTGGATGATCAATTAACTTTATTTATGAAATTATAGGAACATATTTTTAAAATACTATGAAACTTTGGAACAATTAAATTAATAACCATACCGGCTAATTAATATTTAGATACTTCTGACCTCTAAACACGAAAAGGTAAAATAATGAAAGTTGCAGGCCGAACGGTAGAAGCTATCGTGCGCATCTGCTCCACACTTTATAAAACATTAACTGTAAAAATTTCCGCCGGGAAGAAAAGTCTTGTGTCTTCTTCACAAACCCAACAAAGATAGAAGAGTTTCTTCTTCTATCATCCGAAGATTTCGTCTCTTCTCTTCTTCTGTTTATTTTTTTCTGGGAAAAGGTAAATCCTTTTCTTTCTTATGAGCAATTCTAATAAATTTCCTTTTCTGGGCATTTCCATTTTATCTTCGTGATCAGATTATTTCTTCCATTTCATGCCGATTAAGGTTATGTAAACAGTTTTTTTTTCTGGGTTTGTTTCAGTTTGAAATCCATTTTATTGGTTACGATCGTTGACCTTAGGTCAACAAAATATCTCTGGTTATGATAAAACTTTGTTCATATAGAAGAAAAGATTTATACTTTTCTCATGTATAATCTGTTTTGTGAGAAAATCTGTTTCCTTTTTGATTTCCGACAAGTCTGTCTTATGTTGCTGCTTTAACCTTATTAAATTGTCTGAAAATCTTTTTTTTTTTCTTCTTCTCTGAGGCTGTGTGTCTGAACATTTTCTATATTCGCTTTTTTTTTGTCTTTTTCCTTTGCAAATAACATTAGCTACTTCAAAATCTGCGTATGTAAACACTAATATGAAATGTTTATTTATTTTAAATCAAAAATCTTGTTCTGCAACACCACTACTGAGTACTGACGTTTTGTATACAGTTTTGCAAGTTTGTGTGTGTAAGAGAAGAAAAGCGTAAATGAGCTGCTTTGGCTGTTTTGGTGGTGGTGAGGATTTTCGTAGAGTTTCTGAAACCGGACCAAAGCCAGTGTTCAACAGAGATGGTAGTTTAGTTTACCCATTTGAGTATCTACTTCTTTTTAGTGTCCATCCTTTTGGCTTGCGGCTAAGTTTTTTTGTGAAACTGTTGTTAAGGTGTCAATGGTCAACATCACAAGGCAGAACCACCCAAGAACCAACCAATCATTCAGATGCAACCTATCTCTGTGCCTGCCATTCCAGCTGATGAACTGAAAGATATAACCGAGAACTATGGTTCGAAGTCCTTGATTGGTGAGGGATCTTATGGAAGAGTGTTTTATGGTGTTCTTAAAAGCGGTAAGGCAGCTGCTATTAAGAAGCTTGATTCCAGTAAGCAACCTGATCAAGAGTTTCTCTCCCAGGTAGAATGCTATTAACTGAATCATTGCAGTATTGTTGTGCCTTCATCTCATAGACATTGCCTTAAAGAGTTGTTTTGTAGCTCTAGAGGTTGTGTTGTTAATCTATTGCTTTGTTACTGACATAAAAGAGATCTTTAAAAGGTATCAATGGTTTCGAGATTGCGTCAAGACAATGTTGTTGCGCTTCTGGGGTATTGCGTTGATGGTCCACTCCGTGTTCTTGCTTATGAATATGCTCCTAATGGATCTCTTCATGATGTTCTTCACGGTAAAGTTACTCATCTTAAACATTGATTCCGTAAGACTTTGAGATATATACTCACCATTTTTTCGTCGATTTTAGGTAGAAAAGGTGTGAAAGGAGCACAGCCAGGTCCTGTTCTGTTGTGGAGCCAGAGAGTTAAGATTGCTGTTGGTGCAGCTAGAGGGCTGGAGTACTTGCACGAGAAGGCGAATCCTCATGTTATCCACAGAGACATCAAATCCAGCAATGTGCTTCTGTTTGATGATGATGTCGCCAAGATTGCTGATTTTGATCTCTCCAACCAAGCTCCTGACATGGCTGCGCGCCTTCACTCAACTCGTGTGCTTGGAACCTTTGGCTATCATGCTCCAGAGTAAGCTCTTACCTTGCTTGCTTTATCTTAAATCAGACTAGTCCATGTGGTTACTTACATTCTACTCATGTGTTCAGAGACTTTTTGTTATCATTATCAAATGTTTGAGTCCTTGGATTAAGCTGTTGTATGTCTTTGCATCTCTTCTAATTGACCAAACTAGAGTCTTACTCTTAGCATTGTAAATAGTAATCCAGTTCAGAAATTATGTTTTGGAAATTCATAATCTTAATTTACAAATTGAGTTCTGCATTTTTCAGGTATGCAATGACAGGAACATTGAGCACAAAGAGTGATGTCTATAGTTTTGGAGTTGTTCTGCTAGAGCTACTCACAGGTCGTAAACCAGTTGATCATACCTTACCACGTGGACAGCAGAGTCTTGTGACATGGGTATGCTTAGTGCACCTCTGCTTCTTTTTATGATTCACTCATATTGATTAGAGATTGTTTGTAGGAAGACCAAACTCTTATACAAAAAAAAGGAATGTTTGTGCAATCATATTATTAAATGAAACTTGTTTGTGTGGTCTCAGGCAACTCCTAAACTGAGTGAAGACAAGGTGAAGCAGTGCGTTGATGCAAGACTAAACGGAGAGTATCCTCCTAAAGCTGTTGCCAAGGTAAGTTCTCCCCATAATCTTTGTCTTAAGTACTAACATTGTTTCAGTAGAGAAGGTTAACTTTAGGACATGACTTAGAAACTACTTCTCCATAGTGGTGTGTTCCCTATTGTAGTCCTAGATTGAAATACAAGACCTCTTCTTCTGACTGTAGAATCTAAGTGTTTGAAGTATGATTTGTTTCTAAGTCTGATTTTTGGTTTTTCTCACTTTATGACTCTGGTATGGATCAGCTGGCTGCAGTAGCTGCGCTTTGTGTGCAATACGAAGCAGACTTCAGGCCAAACATGAGCATAGTGGTGAAAGCTCTCCAGCCTCTGCTCAACCCTCCTCGCTCTGCTCCCCAAACTCCACACAGGAACAACCCTTATTGATGATCTCCTCCAGTCTCATGTCAAACTTCATCATCCACTATTTCATTTGTTTTTATTTGTATCCAATCTGTGTAAATTCGTGAAAATAGGCTTTTTATTTCTCTCATGAAAAACCTAAACCCATTTCAACTGAATATCTCCCTTGGAAACCTGAATGTTGCTCTATTTCTTTTTTTATGTTATTTCATGCTTGTGATGTAAGTTTCTACTAATTTTACAATATACACCTATACTGTGTGAGTTTGTGCCATTATGTAAAAGTAAAACTAAGAAAGATGTTGAATAATATATTGAGAAAATCTATTTTCAAAATTGTGGTTGGAGAGGTAAGTATAAAGGTAGAAGAAACAATACATCTTGTAAATCTAATACAATAAAGTTGACTATTCTCCCTTCTTAGGGTGTCCACCTCAGATTTTTAGAGGGGGGCAAAAAATGCCACCTCAGCAGCAATCAATCCGTAAATTGAATCACTTCCCTCAGGTTTTCAATTCGATAATGCTGGTTTTCTTAATTAAACCAAAATCTTGGGCTGTGCTGGTTTTCTAATAATATTTGATA
>CAKOAT010449598.1:0-21611 GCA_932364175.1 Eruca vesicaria subsp. sativa | reverse complement strand
AAAAACGAATATAACACAACACAAACACATGTGTTCGTATCCATGTACGCATTACAAATTATACCTAACCCATTTACACTTTAAAGCAATAAAAAACATATCCACCCCCAAACACACAAAACCACAGCAACAACAAAAACCATGAAGAATATTACTCAACAAATAACGTTTCCGCGCGAAGCGCGGACAAACCACTAGTATCTGCATATAACTGTGTATGAAGGTAGTAAGAGAAAACTATACAAAAGATCTCTCCTCCTCCAGGTAAGAGAAACATATGTTGTTCTCCTCTCTACATGTATAAGATCAACATAAATAAACCATAGAAGCAGTAAATAATCTAAATAACCTCCAAGGAATCTAAAAGGGTGTTCATGTATCTGTATGTTACTCAAGTATTTGCTTCTGTTACTATCTCATTTTGATTAGCTTCTGTGCTTTCTCTAGGCAGCTCTTTGTTCTGACTTCTCCTTCTTCTTCGTTCCTAATTGAATAACCAATAATTAAAATTACAGTTTTAATCATATAACTTTTTGTTGTTGTAGAGTGCTACCTCTGTAGGCATGACAGGGTATTCATCTGATTCAAGCATTCTAGCCACTTGACTCATCTTAGGCCTCTTGTCTGCATCAGGATCAACACATCTCAAAGCTGTCAAAAGCGCTCTTTTAAGTTCGCTCTTAGATGGTTTGATCTCAATCTCTTTATCCACCACTTCTTCAAACTGTTTCTGCTGAACCATCAACTTCAACCAATCCACCATATGCACCTAAAAACATTTCATAAAACAAGATCAACCCTCTGATCCATTTCCTCTCAATTTCAAAGTGTATGAGTGCTTTGTCTACCTCTTCTTTAGGTCGTGCATAGTCCACAGGGTACCTTCCAGTAATAGCTTCCAAGAGAACAACACCAAAGCTGTACACGTCACTCTTCTCGTTTAGGAGACCAGAGTTAGCGTATTCAGGCGCCACATATCTGAATGTTAAACATAGAAGTTGTAAGTAACTAATGGAGATTACTATAAGGTCAAGTTAAAAGCTATAACTCACCCGAATGTACCCATAACACGAGTACTCACGTAGCTTCTATCAGCTCCAAGCAGTTTAGCTAAACCAAAGTCAGATAACTTGGCGTCGAAGTTATCATCCATCAGTATATTCCCTGATTTGATGTCTCTATGCACCACTTTCGGCTCAATAGCTTCGTGGAGATAAGCCAGCCTGTGTCAGCCGCAACACATCATTCTCATAAGCTTACACTAACCACAAAAAAAAAAAAACATGAATCATCATGAAGCTTACGCTTTAGCAGTGCCAACTAGAACTTTGATCCGTGCCTCCCACGTGAGATGTCCTTGGTGGCTCATGTCTCCGTGTAGCCATTGCTCTAAGTTACCATTGTTCACGTACTCGTAAACCAGCATTCTGTGTGTTCCTTCAACGCAGTATCCAAGAAGCCGAACTAAGTTCTTGTGCCTGACATGTCCTATTGCTTCCACTTCAACTCTGAAGTCTTTATCGGCTTGCCCTCTACATGAAACAATAAGAATGCTAATCTCAGATATCATATGAGCAATAGGCCTAGGCATTTATCCAAAACCCGAAAACCGGAAAAAAAAAAAGAAATGAAAAGTTACAACAAACCGAATAATTAATTCATATTTCACTAAACCCGAAAACCGAAACCAAACTGGAACAACTCCAAATACAAAAATATAACTTGTTTACCTAAAAATAGTATTTATATTTAATTCTAAAATAACTGTAATTCTAAAAATATAATTTATAATCTAAAAACTGTTCAAAAAATGAAATACCCAAATATTTTTCGGGTTTAGTTCAGGTTTTCCGGTTGTATCATTTTGTGGGTTTAAATCTGAACCAAATCCAAACCGTATGTAATTCGGTTTTGATTCTGGTTTCATACAGAAATATAAAATCAACCCGAACCCGACTAGATCCAAAATCCAAAATATGAAAAATACTTGTCCAAAATGGGTCTAAAGGAATCCAAACCAAATAACTCGAATCATAAACCCGAATGTCGTCCATAAGCACTGAAAAGATAAAGAAAGTTGGTATGGTATATCTTACGGATTGTTGAGCAACTTTTTGACAGCCACAGAGGTATCGTTAGCTAAAGTTCCATGGTAAACAACACCATAACCACCATCACCAATGATATTCTCCTTAGCAAAATGATTAGTCGCGAGCTGAAGGTCACGGAGAGTGAACCAATGACCCCAACCAATGTGAGAACCCTCCGGAAGACCAGAGAGAGGTGAATGAGCTGTTGCTAAAGGAGTAGTAGCCTGAGACATATGTGACCCAGCCAGTGTCTTTTTCTCTAAAGAACCACTATTCTCAATGTCTCTCTCGTTGAACTTCTCATCTAGAGTCTGATGAGAAGTTCCATTGTTGTTGGACAGAACATGATCAACACTTATGTCTTTGATTTCTTCTGGAAGGTGAGGGCTTTGCGTTATGGGAAGGTGTGCGAAGTTGGATCTTCTTGATTTTTTACGGAAGCTTAGCCATACTGAGATGACGAGGATTAGTATGAAAGCTGCAAAGAGAGCAATGACTATGATCTCCCATAGTTGAAGAGCACCGTATCTCTTGGTTAGAGTTTGTTTCAGCTCAGACGCCATTATAGTTCACAAGATTTGTATGTGTATATATAAACCAACCTGTAGAAGTTGAAATGAATCATTAACATAATAGAAAACGAATGTTAAGGGAACAAATAAATCTAAACTAGAACCTAACTGACCAGAGGAACTATGAAGATATTGAAGCTAATGGTGGTGCATTAGTCAAAAATGAATTAACAATTTTTAAACTGTGATAATATTGAATAAGATCAACATGGGATTAAACCTAAATCATACTAATATATTAACATAAACGCTGTCACCAAAAAAATACCTAAACGCTAGAGAATCATACAAATTAGAAATACAGAGTGGATAAGAAATTACAAACAGAGTATATAAGAAATTAAAAACAGAGCATACAAGTACCATAAACAGATCAAAGTGGTGAATAATCCAAAACTAGTAATATGAAACCCAAGAAACCATTCCAACTCCAGAATCAGTATCCTCTGAGCTATGGACTGTTTGAGCATTTAAAACTCTAAGAAACTGAAAACTCTGAAATTTTGCTGAAAGTAATAAACTTTTAAGCTTCCAACGCAACTCACAGACAAAGATCGAACCTTTGAAACACCCCAACAACATCAAAATCATTCAATGTTTGTTAACTCAATACCTCTGCTTTTCCAACACGTTTTCTCTCTTCGACTTTTTTTCTTTCTTTCTGTTGCCGGTTGAAAGATGGAGACTGGAGCTCGAGTTAATAAAGGGAATTACATTAACGGAGAGAGAAGAAGGATCAGTGAGATTATTTTCTCCATTATAATAAATCTTTAGAGTGGCGAGGGAAACAGAGAATGAAGTTTGAAGCTTTCTTTGATGTTTCTTCTTCTCGAATATTTGTATGCTTGTGGGCTCTGTTTTGCTTTTTGTCTTTTTTTTTTCCAGATTAGTTAGTTTAAAAAAATAATTGCATTTGTTTATTTTTTCTTTTACATCCGGAAAGTAAATTACTCGTTTGCTTGTTTTTTCTCTATTTGCAAAATTTTATTTTTTGAAATGTTTTGAATTTATATGTTCAAATTTAATACATTAATCTGTGGGATGCTTAACGGAATTGATTGAAATTTCAATAAATATCTTGAGCTTTTACGTTTCCTTAAAACAAAAAAAAAACGTTTTGAGTATTTAATTATCTGACGTAATGCTTACCTCAGATTTCGTCTCATCTTTTATTTACACTTTGTATATTTAAAGTTTGCATGATGTAATGTATACTCTAGTTGTTGTGAAAGAAGAAATAACAACAAAGGAAGAGAAATAATACCATGATTAACGTCAATCTTAACTGGGGTTATTAGTTTCAGATAAGACACGATTTTTATTTTTTAGATCTTAAATAAGAAAAATTAAAATGATTTTTAAAATAAGAGATAGAAAATTTCTTTTTAAACGAAAAAACATAAAAAAATCAAATCATAAATTAAAAACTTTGAATAAGAAACTTGGAGTTAATCATATCCTAAGGATATAATGACCTATTACAAAAATAATAATAATAAGGTTAAGATGATAGGAGGACGACGAAGCTATAGGCCGTGATTGGCGACGACCATTTTCAAAAGAAAATACTAACCATTTCATTTACCTAATACGTATTTTGAAATGTGTTACTAATTAACATGACAAATTGGTCAACATTTTTAAAATTAGACGTTGCACCTAACTCTTTAAGGTAATAACATTGTCCATTATATTATCACCACCTTTCCGTTTATTCTTCTTCACTTGGCATTTTTTATATGAAATAAAATTTGAAGAAGAAGAAGCTTCTTAAGAGATAAACAATTTGAAAAACACCTTAGAATATAAGATATTAGAAGATGCGTATATGGGTCCATGTTCTTTTGTTAATTTCGTGTAAATTTGTTTCTCATGTAATTGACATATTGCAGTCGAAAGCAAACTGTATGACAAGACGGAAAAATTGGAATGCAAATGCAAATACCAATGCTATTATGCTTACCCACTTTCATATAAAATGCACGTCGTCTCCATTAAGTTCGTACCGTTACATATCCACTATGAAATATCTTGATCATGCTTACTTTTGATCACGTCTAACTACCAAATTATTTAGGGTTGGAGAAAACGTTTCGTGTTATGTGAGTCACAAATTAACCATATCTAATGGAAGACATACAAAACTACAAACTAATCGTATACGTATTCTTAACAGTAAAAAAGCGTATACGTACTTACCAAATTAATGTGAAATGACATGTGATACAATATATATGTATATAATTTAGCTTTATAAATGAGTTACAACTTTTGACAAGAGAAATAATAGTTACAAAACTTATATGCAACCTATCAATCATACAAGTTTGTGCCTAGTATCAAAATATTATACGCAATGAAATACATTTGAGATTTACACTGTATTAGATATCAGTTTATGATGTTTTTTTTTTGGTTTAATTTGAAAGTGGCACAAATTATACTATTACATATGAAGATGATAAAATGAAAGAACCAATCACACACCTTGAAGACACTAATTCAAAATTATAAGATAAGATATTAATTACAAATAGATAAATCATTAAGTTTTGAAAAAACAGATAAAGCAGTAATAATTTGCCTTAGCGTGTGCTTTACAAAAGTCAATCTGAGAATGCCTTTGTCTTGATGCGTGGAATACAAGATACATACTTTCCTCATCATATCATCAGTTCATTCTTCAGCTGTACAATTTCTATACCTCTTTCATTTTTCTTTTTATCTATTTCTTTTATATAAGCCATTATTTTGTTTGCTTCACACGTTTCTTACGTCTTCTTCAAACGATCAATGTGTATTGTATACAGTATACAATACATATATGATATATGCATGTAGCTAATAAATTTAGACTTCACGTGAAATTTGATATACTCCACTTGAAATACTTTCGATTTTCATTGACTTTATAATATGATTGAGAACTTTTCTTATAGTTTACCACAGAAAAATAAATCAGAAACTAGCCACCCAAATATACTATATATTATCATCTGCTACATATTACTTAAAGAGAATTTATGACTGTTTATAATAATCTAAGAGCATATGCATTGATAAATTTGTGAGGAAGTTCTCACGTTTCCCCAGAAAAAAACATTATAAATATTAGTTTTTCATGATCTTGTGTCAAAAAAGTTCAGTGTAATAAATCCGTGTTATCACTGTTTCGTGGGTTTCACGCCACGTGACGGTCTACGATTGACTCGTTTATTTTTTTTAAATTTTATTTTGTAAAAAACAAAAAAAAAAAGAATTTCTTTTTTTTTAAACTCCTCTCTTCGTTCATCAATGCATATACTCTAAGACCTCTTGTAAAATCGCCGAAAAACGCCAATTCCATTTAGATTTGTCGTTTTTTTTTGTTTTATATACGATCGTTTAAATCAATCTTAAAACATTAAGGACTATTTAAAAAAACATACACGATATGGCTGCACTTTCTCGTGTAAACCATCCACGATGGCTGCTGATATTTGGAATGATTGTTTTTCCGTTAAATGGATATTCCAATTATTCTTTTAACTTAATAAAAAGAAAATAAGCTGATTGGTTGTAGAAGTAGAACAATAATTTAGACGACGCGTAACAAAAACAATTGCATGATTAGTGTCCGCTTCCAAAAGCTAACAAACAATGGGTTTGGTTGGTGTCATTGTTGATATTTATATGAACATATTTATTATCTTATATTTCTTCTTTATTATTTCTCTCTTTTTCTATTTGTCATTTTATTCGTGACTCTTTCTCCTTTTCTACAAAATTTTTGTTTATCATCTATTTTATTTGCCTTTTCTATTCGTTTATGTTTAATTATTTTATTATGGTCTTGCAGTTGTTGGGTTACATCAAATCTGACCTACTAGCATGTAAAGATAGTCCACAATTAATATATTAGAGTCAAATAACAACGATCAAAATATAATTTATGTAGAAACAACGATAAGCGATTCTCAGCTATACTTTGTCTATAAACTACACATGCTGACATGCATTGCATCCAAATCAAAACAACTATATTGTCGGAAATTTTTGTTCAAGAAAAAATATCACAAGTTACATAAAATATATATAGATTGTTTATGGATATGCATGATTATTAGTTATAGCTTTACCATATAAATTACATTACCATCAAAACTTGACATAACATTTTTAGTTCCTAGACCAAAAAAAAACATTTCAGTTCATGCTAGTATTGTCCGAGTTGTCAGTATCTAGATTATAACCCATATAATATATACATCGTTGATAAGCTATAACAATTACCAATATAAATCGTTTGGGGATCTAGATATGTTACAGATAGTTACTTAACTTAGTTACTTGAGTCATATATAGAAGTTAAATATTCAAAAGTTTTGTTTTTGCCTTTTCAAAAACGTTTGATTTTTGTCCTTTCAGAAAATAAAGTTTGGTTTTAATTAGTATATACCACCAATTATTTTATATGGTATATCAATAACAGTTACAAAATCTTATGACATCAATTGTAAACGTTTATGAGTTATAAACAACTCACAATTAGCCCTGATGTTCATAATCGCGTACGACGTTAAGTAGCTAATTTCGCAACTTATACGTCAACTTCAATGAACCAACAACGAGAGATAACTGTGTAAACTAAATGATAAACGCAATCAGCAGGGTGCGATGATAATACACACAAATGGCTACTACTAGCCTATACGTACAGAGTCGCTGCTCATAACATTGTATATAATGTCTCTTTCTTGTATAGTGTTTGTGTGTGTGTGTTTATCATGTTTAGTTCTTCACACAAGTATATTGATAGACGTTTTAGTATTATTTATTTTAGAGCAAAATGAGACTGTAGATATATATAGTATCATCAGTGTCGACTAACAACAAAACCTCAAGTTTGAGTTGTTTTTAAAGGTTCTAGCCCCAAGGTATCTTTACATGTTTGATATGGAATGGATTGTAGTTATATAGACATGTTATATATGAGTTAATTTATCGGTTGTGTGAAAGGAAAATGAGTTGACAAGATCAAGAATATCTTATCGCCGACAAAAATCGATTAGTAATCCCAACTAATAGAATAAGACCCCTATTTATACGTTGGTTAGTATATCACATTCACTTGGTTATTCTTAAAATTAAATATATTAAAACCTCCCAAACCCTCACGTTTAAATAAAAAATAATAATATACATCAATTATCGCATATATCAAATTTTATCTCTCATAATGGGCCTACAATGGAGCAGGTATAAAAATTAAGCCCACCAAACCCAAACCTTCTAACTTTCTTGGCGGGTCGTCTCCACATCCCCTGCGATAAAACCGTAGCCGTGCGATCCAGATTCAGCTGATTATCCCATTTATCTCCACCGTCACATTTTAAAAATACAATTATCAATTTCAAGTTTCCAAGCCCCTCTTACTAGAGCTCTCTCACACTTGGTCTATGTTCTTTCCATTTAAATAAAAATCCTTCGTTGATTCCCATAAAAGGCTCTGATCGTCGTCTTCGTCTCATCCTCAGATTCCGTCAGATAGTTTGTTACGCTGAGCTTGAATTTGTGATGATCTCGAGGTACTAAAAGGATCTGATTCAATTCGCGTTTTTTTTTTCCCCTGAGATCGTAATCTGTGGATTTAGGTTTTATAGTTTTCGTATTAGTCCTCCTTACTATTGAATTTCGCGAAAAAATATCGTTTCAAAATAAGTATTGTTTTAGAGTTTTAATGTAAAATTTATTAGTTTTATATATGATATTCTATTTTTCTATTGGTTGGAAAGTGGTTAGGTGTATAGTTAATTGTGTTTTTATCTTGAAAATATGTAAAATTAAATGTTTACTTAATCTGTGTGTAAAAATTAGAATGACAAATAAAGTGAAACAGGAGTATATAATTAGGGTTATCTCATTCTCAATTGTTGGCTTTGATGTTTTGGTTTGATTTGCTTTGTCTTTTTTTTTGGTGGGTTCAGTAAATGAGCTTTGCACCAGGGGACAGTTGGGGTGCAGTGAGAGGAAAGTGAGTATCAAAGAACAAGGAAGATGATAAACAAGACGCTTGTACTGACTTATATATACTTACTCATTTACATTGTACTCTCTTCAGGAGTCATTCTCTACAACAAAGTGAGTGGTTTCAATTTTCTATTACAACTTTATTGATAGAGATGAAACTGTAGGCAGAGGAGTTTTTGTTTGTTTGTAGTGTTGTGATGTTAAGTATCAGATAGAGATATGGAAAGTGTGACTGTAGGCTAATAGAGGTATCTTGTTGTAGCTTTTTGTTACAGTAAAGGATTAATTGTAAATCATGTTTCTTTTTATTGCTTTTTAATTTGCAGTGGGTTTTATCACCAAAGTACTTCAATTTTCCACTTCCTATAACGCTGACGATGATCCATATGGGGTTTTCTGGCTTCGTGGCCTTCCTTCTTATTCGCGTCTTCAAGGTATTCTTTAACTCAAAGAATATTGCTTTCATCTTGGGTTATGCTTACTTGCATTAGAATGTTTTTATCTTCTTCATTTGGATGGAGTATGCTTATGCAAATCATATGTGGTGTTCTGTTTAAAGATATCATATCTTCTATGGACCCTTGGACTCCTTTTTTTCTTGTGCGTTGATAAGTTTGGCTTTTGTGTGTTTAGGTTGTAGCTCCGGTTAAAATGACATTCGAAATGTAAGTCAGCTTATTCAGTATCTTTTAGTTTCTTCATCTCATACGCAAAGTTCCACCACCTCTCTGTTTTGACACACTTTTTGTGTCCACCAGATACGCAACATGTGTGGTACCTATAAGCGCATTCTTTGCATCAAGCCTGTGGTAAGGTTCCTCTTTTATACATAGTAAACACTATTGGTTTTGTTGATGCTCTTCTTCTTGATATCTTATCTTATATCCTCCGTTGTGCAGGTTTGGCAATACCGCATACTTGCACATTTCTGTTGCCTTCATTCAGATGCTCAAAGCTCTAAGTATGTGAAGCATTCACATTTTTTTTTGCTACAGAATCTAATTTAGTAGAGACTTCCGTTCACTGTACGAAGATATTAATACATGATTTTGGAATTTCAGTGCCTGTAGCAACATTTATCATGGCAGTTATTTGCGGCACTGAGAAACCAAGGTGCGACGTGTTCTCGAACATGTTGCTGGTCAGTGTTGGAGTTGTGATATCTTCTTATGGGGAAATCCATTTCAATATAGTTGGCACGGTCTATCAGGTGACAGGCATATTTGCTGAAGCACTTAGACTGGTGCTAACTCAAGTTCTCCTCCAGAAGAAGGGCTTGACGTTAAACCCTATTAACAGCTTATATTACATAGCTCCCTGCAGGTATTCACCTCCTAATTCTTGATTGTGCTCAAACAATTATATTTGTATAATATGATGTTTCAACACCTAATCTTTGGTTCCCGTTTGGATTTTCTCTCATTGTTAACGTCATGTATTATATATTGCTAGTGCATAGGTGTAAAGTTCTACTCCTCTACTACTCATTAGTACACATAATCTTCTCCTTGAAACGCTATGCTTTAATCTTGTGCAGTTTTGTTTTTCTGGCCTTCCCTTGGTATGTGTTGGAGAAACCCACGATGGAAGTTTCACAGATCCAGTTCAACTTCTGGATTTTTTTCTCCAATGCTCTATGTGCTCTTGCCTTGAACTTCTCCATATTCTTAGTAATAGGGAGAACAGGTGCAGTAACAATCCGGGTTGCTGGTGTTCTCAAAGACTGGATTCTCATAGCCCTCTCCACAGTCATTTTCCCCGAGTCCACGATCACTGGGCTGAACATCATTGGATACGCAATTGGTAGGTTCCTTTTCTTGTAAATAGTTGTGCACATTTGCTTTTCCTCCTTGAACAGTATGCAATGTTTTAACTGTCTATTCTTGCAATGTGTTTGACACAGCACTTTGTGGCGTCGTCATGTACAATTACATAAAAGTGAAGGACGTGAAGGCGTCTCAACCAATCGCTGATAGTCTCCCAGATCGAATCAATAAGGTCAGTCAGTTACTCTTTATCAGAGCCCGGTTCATCTCAGGCTTGTTACAGATGCTTTCAAACCCAAGGTGCATTGAGTTTATAACCTGTGTAAGGGACCCGACAGGCTCCCATAGTAATTTTATCACACTTCCTGCAGACATATAGGGTTCTAAAGGCAAAAAAAGAATCTTAAACTTCCGAAATATTTGTTGAACCAGTTACCTTTTTGTATGTGTGTAAATGTAATAAACTGATGAACACAAGCAATTATATAGGAGTTGAAGATGGAGAAGAAGTCTTCAGATAAATTCAATCCAGATGTGGGTGGAGGGAGCCTAGGGGTAGGAGCCGAGATAAACGACGAGGAAGCCCCTTTGATTACTTCCCGGTTATCTCATATTGGTCGGACGCAGCTCGGAAATCACGCCGTTTAAGATGCCTGGTAAAAACTTATGATAGAGAGGTTTTACTTCTATTCTCAATTCGTTTTCTTCTTCTTTGCTACGTAAAAAGGAAATATAAGAAACCAAAAGAAAAGGTGCAGCAGCATCATCCGAGACCGTGTCTCAGGTGAAAAATGTTGTACTTCTCTTTCAAAATTTGCAACTTTATTAAGAAATAGATAGCTGAGTAATAGTAGTATGATCGGTGATTAGCTTAAAAACGTTAAAAGGGTCACAAATTCGTTTGTAATGAATTGACAGTTAGAGCTATATATATATATTCTTGTGGTCTTTATTCTTTTCCACCATCTCCATTTTCGTTAATATAGGAATCAATTTGTATATTGCTATTTGAGTTTCTCTTCCTGGTGGTTATGCTAAGTTTAGTTGGGTGAGATGAGAATCAACTCTTCAAGAGCTGTCTATTATGAAACGAAAAACAGTTGCACATTTAACTACAAGACTCAGATGTGGCACGCATGTATTAGTAGTGGTCCTTCACCATGATCTTTCTTTCTACAGCTGTGATAAGTCACTAATGAGAACGTGAGAGCGAGTATAACATCATGGTCTGGATTTTATACAAAAACATGTGATTAAGTTACTACCAGAAGATGACATATACAAACCCTCTCCAATCAAAATCAAGATTCAAATGACTATCAAAGCACACAATCTCTCCTCTGTCTCTCTCATTCATGGAGTGTAAACAAATGAATAAGCAAGATGAATTATCAAACCTCAAGATGCAATTACATCACACCACGTGAATAAATAAATATACAGACAGACATTTCTATCTTTGCATGTACTCTGGATTCCTCAAGTACAGTAGCTTCCTCGATGGCGCTGGAGGAGCTAACCCTGGGATGTCCCTAATGTCTTTGTTATTCGGGTGTACAATCTGTAGAGAGTTCATACAAAAAAAAAAACAGAGTTACAACTTTCTAATGACCAATCACAACTTTCACTGGAATGAGCAAAGATAGTACCTTCACTACGATAATGGCTACAACACCACATACAATGAGAAACAGAAACATCATTATGCATTTATCAGTAGCCACCTGAAATGAAACATAAGTAGACATAAGAGATTCAGCGCTTCTGCAATCAAGTAAGAAGAGAAATAAATATATGTTAGTATCAAGTTGTAACCTGTCTTCCTATCTCTTTCACTAGTTGAGAAGCCTTCTTGAGAGAGAACTGAATGGTGTCCAAGTGGTTAACCACACGACCCATTTGATCCGTCTGCAACAATTTTTAGACTAATTGAGTGAGTCTGTGCGGCAAGATTAATAGGATGCTTTGCATTTTACCTGTCCCTTTAAGTTAGCTGCAGTTTGAGTTCCAACTTCGATTGTTTGCTCTACAACCTGAAAGGTGGAACAAAGATATAGTATCAACGGATGAAAGGAACACACTTATTTTCTGTAACTTACCTGTTTTGATCGCTCAATGGCCTGATCAGTCTCATCCATTCTTTTCATTCCAGCGTCAACAAGCTCCTGGTTTGACATTTCTATACATAAAAACTACATTAGCTCCACGCCAGTTTTCTCATTATTGTTCACCAGAATTTACTTACATACATCAGAAAACTATACCATACCATTAACCATAGAGCATAAATAACTAGCCCATCATGTTTAAGTAAATATAGCATCAAGGAGTTTAAGCTTCAGACATGTCAGTCTCTTGATGTGTTGGGACAATTCATTTCTTGGTAGCATAGAAAAGATGGCATAGGGACTGACCTGATGCAACTTGAACATTTTCTTCAGCTGTAGGTTCAGCGCTGGGTCCAGCTCCCATATCAAAAAGCTCAACTTTCTTGTTGCCAAGGGTACTCATATACCTGAAGTCACAGAACAAAGTTAACATGTATGAACACATAAACCAATAGAAGTCCTAGAAACAGACATGTGCTGAACGGATACAATATGTAGCTAAACCCAAAAGAGAAATGATAGAAGCACTTACGTTTTTCTTAGTGCAACATAAGAGTTGAGTTCCTTAATCTGTGACATTACAAACAAAAGGGAAAAAATTACAAAGCAGACATCAAAAAATAGATATGATCAAAATAGTAACAGACTCAAAGAGCAAGGTGACCTATAGATACACAATGATACTCAAATATCCAATTGGTTACAAATGCAACTAAATTGACCAAACTGAACTCTAAGGAGTGGTAATATTAAAGAAAAAATTCCATGAATTGCATCAAGAGAATGATGACAGAACTGACCATAGATTGTTTCTCATCGTTCAATTGTTTATTCACTTCAGGAGAATTTCTAGCTTCCTCGTCCTTGAGTTCACGGTCAAAGTCCTTAACCAACCTGACATGAATTACAACATTAGAATAAAAATGAATATAGACGATTGAACACCATGTCTCAAAGATTAATTTCTGTCACATGTCATCTCATCCATTTCAAAAAAGAAAAAATAAACATTACAAATATGAAAAAAGCACTACAAACTTGGTCACATGAAACTAAGTGGCAGAAGATGACTCAAGCACACAACAACTAACTTCTTTTCCACACACACAACAAATGTAAACACTTAGAAGCCGAGAATAAAAACACAAAAGGGCATACATAAACATACCTTTTACATTCTCTCATCTTGTCAGTGAGTTCCTCAAGTTGCTTGCTTTGTCTAGTTGAATCCTTGATCTTATCCAACCTCTGGAACCCATTCCTACAAAACATAGATAATGTTGTAAGAGAATCTTTGGTTTACACTAAAAAGAACCTATCTCTCTCTCTTACAATCAAACATATATAGAGAAAAAAAAAGCATACGCGAGGGCTCGGAAATGGTCACGGATTTCTCCATGGATCTGTTCCAATTCAGGGCTCATCGGGAGATTCGAAGCCATGTCGCCGGAAGAAACTCAGATTCCGATGATAATCAAATCGGAATTGTCTCCTCTCAGCCGGCAAACCCTAAAGAGAATAGCTTCCCCACATCCAAAGAAAAACCCTATTTTGACAAAATACTGAAGTTAATCTCCAAAAAAGGAAAATTCAAAATAAATATAATTATACAAAGAAGAATCTGACTTTGGAGAATGAAACACAGAGCGTTCCAACAACGGCAAGGGAAAGAGAAGAAAGCTTTTTTTTTTTTTTAACAGAAAGAGAAGAAAGCTTATGTCAGGTGAAACCTTTTTTATTTTATTTTAATTTCAAATATCACTTTAAACTCAATTTAATTAATTTGAAAAAGACAGATATTCGGTCGTTAAGACAGCGCAGCGCCAACTCTTTTTAATTTAGTTTTTAGGTCCCCTTATTTTACAATATATTTGAATTTGTTCGAATAGTTACCAAATTATCTCTCCCAACCAAATCTTTTTAGTCAACTACCATCAAAATTATTTAATTTTTTTTCATCACAATCTAATATTTATATAAACCAACCAACAAATTTTATCAAATTTTAAACTGATATATATAAAAACGGTCAAATTCAGAATGCACATTGCCTTAGCTTACATGTTAGAGGGACGCTTAAAAACACTAATCGTCGTCGCTAAGATCATCATCATAAACATCATGATTGTCTTCACCATGATCGTCGTAACAATTCTCTTCCTCTTCTTCGTCGTAGTCTTCCTTCTCTACTCTGTCATCACCTTGCAAAGTCTCCTCCTTCACAAATTAAACACACAAACTTCATCATCATCATCACATCACATCACATTAACGTTATAGTTTTAGCGTTTTTCAAGAACCTCTTCTTCTTTCTCAGAAGTCACAAGCCAATCCGGAAGCAACCTATCAAGCAAAACATAGTTAAGACTCGGTGGTGCTCCATCATCATGCATCCGCCGTTTCAGCTGTTTCTCTCTAAGCCGTAAGTTGTAATGAACGTAAGCCGCATCTCTCCTTGACTTTCTCACGAAACGACTTTGGCATTCACCGTTGACTTGATCATACACACTCAACTTAGGCTCACAGCCAATAGAGCAGCAAGTGTGACTCAGTATCCTAACCGCTACTCTCTGAAGTTCCAAACAGCTTATCCCATTCTGTTGCCACCACGCTGCTGGATCAAGCTCTGTTCTTGTCCCAATCGCTATATCAGTCCCAAAATCACCTTTAGCAGAAGTATAATCCGGAATCTATAAAAAAAAAATAACAACAAACATAACCTTGGTTTAGCCACAGGTTCTAAAGAACAATGTGTGATCTTGTTTGAACTAACCTGCATCAATGCTGTGATTCTTCTCATGTTATCAGGCTCAAGCCGAACAATACATTCATTAACTCCACGCACAACCTCAGAATGCTACATTATAACAAGCAAAACATAAGGCAACTTGCAGAGAAGTTTGTGAATAAACGAATAATCATTAACCTACCGCCATGAAATCAGGACGGTATCTGTAAGCAGGGTTGAAGAAATAAGCAGCAACGTAGAGAGGATGATGAAACAATGAGTTCCAATGGTAATCTATCACACGCCAGAACGGTCCATACTTTCTTGCATCATCGTTATGAATAGACTTTATAGCCATTTTGGCGCGGCACATGTAGCCATAAGCATATGGTAAAGACAGTCTCTCGCCAGCATCACCTACCATGCGTATCACCTGCATCACCGGATCAACTGACTTCAAAACGTACTGAACCTTCTTCCAGAACGCAGCGCTTGAGACCAGCTTCTCCACTTCTCTTCCCTCTTCAGACTTGGCTGCGGTCTGTGAGAGAATCCAGCTGTTGGACTGAAACAATCCTCTGAGGTTGGCCTTGTGGTCCATAAGAGTTTGAAGAGTGGTGAAACTGGAAGCGTGGCGGGTGGCTTCTGGTCTGAGAAGATCCAACCCTTGTGTGAACTCGTTTTTCATGAGATTGAGAAGCCAGGTTTGATTGTAGATGAACCTTGTGATTCTCTGGCTCTTCTCCAAACACTCAGAGACATATTCAAGCTTTGAGATGTCTTCAAGAACTAGCTCTGTGGAATGCATTGCGCAGGGAGACCAGTAAAGATTCTTTCTCTTCTCTTCAAGTAACTTTCCAGCACTTCTACAGATTGTTGTGTTCTGTGTAATAACCTGAACCACATTTTCCTCACCAATGTCTTCAACTAGTTTGTCTAAGTACTTGAAAAGGCTTAAAGAATCTTCTGTTACATCAGTAGCGTCAATAGAGGAGTGGAAGTAAACACCTCGAGGGCACGAGATCAGGAAACTCATCATTGTCTTCCCCTCTGTGTTGATCCAAGTGTCTGCAAGTATAGAACAACCTGTAACCATCCAAGAAGATCTGTACTCTCTCAAGTAGCCTTTAATAGTCGATATCTCGTCATGTAAGAGTCTACCAGAAAACAACTGCCCCGAGGGCACAACGTACCCCTCTCCATACATCCCAATCAGTTCAACCATCTTCTGAAAGTACAGAGAGTTAGCTGCTTCTGTTGGAACTCCTACATGGTGGAAGAACTTGGAGATAGAGGAAGTAACTTCTCTTCTCGACACAACTCTGTTTGAGCAACCAGTGTATGTTATTATCTGCCTGCTTGAAGACGGTGACATAAACGAGTTCCCTTTCACTCTCTTTGGTCTTACCTCAGAGACAAATCTAGTGTTTGTTCTTTTGTCTTTACTAAACCTTCCAAAGAAGTCATGTTCCTCCTCTTCCTCCTCCTCCCCATCTTCCTCTCGCTCAGGATCCTGAGAGATCCTCGTTAAAGCTCTCACGTCACCACCATCATCAGACACGTTCTGTCTCTTCCCAGCTCTATGCCATTTCATATTATCTTTAATCTTCACATAAACCTCCTCAGGAGCAGCTTTACACGGCGCAACCTCTCCAGGTATCCTCGCCAAATGCTGCTTAAAACGGTTAATACCGCCACTCACAATCTTCCCACAGTAATTACACTTCACCTTCTTCTTCCTCTCGTCCTGAGCAACACCATGTTCCCATCCAGGATCAACATATCCTGAAGAAGAAGAAGAAGAAGACCGTAGAAGACCAAAAGATTGCTTCCCTTTACTTCTCCTAGACAAACATCTCCCCTTCTCTTCCTCCTCTTCCTCCACATCATCATCATGACCATGACCATTTACATTGCTGCTATCTCTCAACTTTCTAACGGAACGACACCGTTGCAGAATCTCCTTCATCTTTAAAGACACTTCCTCTGGAGACTTATCACAATAAGTGACTTCTCCTGACACTCTAGCTAAGTGTTGCTTTAATCTGTAGATTCCTCCGCTAACTATCTTCCCACAGTAGTTGCATTTGACCTTCTTCTTACGGTCATCTAACGCAACACCGTGCTCCCATCCTGGGTCTACTGCTCCCGTTGATCCAGGTGGAGCCATGCAAACTTTATCACTTCTACTAACATTAAAAGTTTTAAACTTTATCAGTTCCACTAAACAAGAAACATGTTTGGTGAGCTCTAACAAAAAAAAACAAGAACAAAGTTTCGAACTTTATGAGTTCTACATAATAAAGTTTCGAACTTTATGAGAGCTAACTAGAAAAAAACAAGAACATCAAGAAGAAGAAGAAAGATTCAACCTTTTTTTGCTGGTGAGTCGGAGATTTTTTTCAGAGTGGAGAAGATGAGGCGAAGTTGAAACACATTGCAGGCGGCGAGGGACGAGTCACGGGGCGAGATAGAGGTGGGTGAGGTTAGCGAATTAACTCGACTCGGGCGATTTCTAGGGTTTCTCGGCTGACTCGTCGTTTTTTCAATAAATTTGCAAAATGAGGGGCGTGTATTTTGAATTTATTACATTTGAGTCGCTATATAATGAAAAGGAGCTTAAATAACCCTCTCTGTCTTTACTCTTTAGCCTGTCTTGTCAGATCTTTTTGTTCCGGTGTTTTGCTCTTTCATCAATATGGCAAAACTTATCTTTTGGAGTTTCCTGTGCTTGTTCTTTCCATTTTTCGTGTTGCAGAAATAGATTAACATATAGTACTAATTAACCAATCTAAACAAAGACCTTTTTTTCCCCAAACTGTGATCATATCACACTTTCCAAGCCAAAAACATTAATGCAAATATCATTTTCTTAGAGATGTTTGTTCATCATCCTATTTCATCATAACTCCATACATTCAAACATCATCAAACCAGTGAACAAATACAACAAGACAGAAATCTTATAGGTTTTGAAGACATAGCCATAAACATGAATGAATTGTCATTGCAGCATCTCACAGACCATTATACAAAAAAACACAAAGACCTAATCATAATCTAAAATCCTAAACTCAAAGTCTCCACCTTTCTCTGTGAACTTAAAGAAGCAAATGAATAAAAAAGAGTAGTCTTTTTTCTTGAACCCTAAAAGAGAGATCTATCATACAAACCAAACCCCTACGTACCGAGAGAGATTTTGTGAATCAACGGTCACTGTTCTTCCTCTTATTAGGGTTAGGGTTACTACTCTTCTCCAAAGCTTTTTGCTTACGAACAAGTTCCTGAAGATTCCCTAACGCTTCTTTAGCTCTCTGCTTCGCCTCTTTAGCTGCGAAGATCTTCTCATGAGCTTCCTTCTTCAACTCAGCCGCCGCGTTCTTCATCAAAACCGCCGAGATATTCGCCGCCGCGACGAGAGCGTTGGAAGATTCTTGGCCAAGAACCGTCTCTGCTCCGTTCTGATGAGATTTGGGGAAGAAGGAGAAATTGGGATCAGAGCAGGGCGGGCAAGTGAAGGACGAAGCTTCATCGGCGTCGGCGGAGGAGGAGGAGGAGCAAGCGAGGTGGGTGATGGAAGGGCAATTGAGGCAGAGGATGCTCTGTTCTGGAGGAGGAGGGGAGGTGACGTGGACGTGGAGACAAACAGGGCAGAAGAGGTTACGATGCTCCTTGAGTAAACAGTCGGTGCAGAGTCGCCGGAGAGCGTTGACGGCGTAGGTTAAGAAGGCTTCTTGTTCCCCGCAAGCTGCGCATTGATGCAGGCTCTGTTCTTGATTCATCGCTCTAAGACAATGAGATTTGGGAAGAACTCTCTCTCTCTCTCTTTAACGGTAACCCTAAATGGGAGAGAGAGAGGTGAAAGAAGCGTTTGTGTTCTTGGAGAGATATAGATGAGAACGCAAAGCTGTATTCTCTTATTGAAAGTTGTATACTTTATATATAGAGAGAGGCCTTAAAATTTGGATCTTGATTCTTGTTGACTTTGAAGAAAATGAGTTCAACTCTGTTTCTTCATTGCTTAATGCTTATTGCAAACTCTATAAAGCATATCTGAGATTCAACAAATGTTGGAGAAAGACTCAATTCCTCTCTCTCTGTTCATCGTTTTTTTTAGGTTCATACAATCCAAACAAACTAAATAAGAAAAAAAAATACAATTTTTCCCAAAGTTTTAGTTTTGTGACTCTCCACTTCCTCAAGCCAAAATCAAGATCATGTTGTTTTTTCATCATCACTCTGCCAACATAAATGGGTCGACTTCTCCTAGATCTGCGACCAAGGGTTGTAATTCTGATGGATCCTCGTCTTCTGTTGCTAAGTACGTTGGAAATGGAAGCTTTGAGATGTCTGGCTTCTTGTAGACTGCATCTTTTATAAACACAAAGTTCCCTTCTGCTCCAGGAACCTGCAACAACATCCATAAAATCACAATCTTTTCACCTTTACCAAGAAGACGCAATATTTAGATACTTACTTGTCCTTTGACCCAGATGAGGTTCCTGGCAGGATCAATCTTGTAAACCCAAACGTTCTTTACTGTCCTCTGGTCCGCACCCATTCTCCCAGGCATCTTTCTTCCCTTGAACACCTGCTCACCGTATTATCACAAGTCAGTTCTTGTTAAACTGCTTTTGAGAAAAAAATCAAAAGACGTACCTTTCCAGGATCATCTCTTTGACCAGTGGAACCACCTTTTCGATGTGCTTTTGAACACCCATGTGATGCTGGCCCTCCTTTGAACTTCCATCTTTTCATTACTCCCTGCAAATTACATCAACAACACATCCATCACTCTACACCAAACACTCTTACATCCCCTCACTCCATTGCTATCTATCTACCACATGGTTACTTCCCTATCCTTACAGTTCTGTTCTATGTCAACGAAAATATCAAAGCCTTAAAGCTTTTCGAGTATAGTCTCACCAGAAAGCCTTTCCCCATCTTACTATACACCAGGCACTGTTCCACTCCCTCACTCCATTACTATCTATCTACCACATTGTTACTTGACTATACAAAGAAAAGATCAAAGCTTTAAAACAGGTTCGAGCATTTCACCTATCCTAATACTGTTACATTCCCACACTCCATTGCTCCACACTGTTACTTCCCTATCCTAAACAATCCTGTTTTCTAAGTCAGACAAAGAAAAAGATCAAAACTTTAAAATCAGTTTCACCTGAAAACCTTTCCCACGAGTGATACCAGTGACATCAACATACTGCCCAGGCACAAAATGCCTAACACCAAGCTCAGTACCCACAGGAAGAAGAGCATCCTCCGTCACAGGAAACTCCCTCAACTTCCTCTTCAACGGCACACCTTGCGCCCTAAAATGTCCCAACTCAGGCATCGTCAAATGCTTCGGTTTCTTATGCCCACACCCAACCTAAACTTAACACGCTAAACCATTAGAGATTCATTCACAAAACCCATCAAGAAAGAATCTTTCTTTTTACCTGTAAAGCAAAGATGCCTTCTTTCTCAACGGTCTTAACCTGAGAGACGATGTTATCATCAACCCAGAGGATAGAAACCGGAACCCTAGCTCCCCATTTATCCCACAGAGCAGTCATCCCACATTTCACTGCGATGATCCCTGTCCTTTGCGATTCCGGAGACATCTCTCCGGGCTTCGCCTCGATGATTCGGGTCGGAGCTTCGGTGATATCGGATCCGGTAGCATCGGAGGTGTATCGTCGGAGGAGGTAGAAGGTGGATTGGGGGAGAGGTTGCGACGGTGAAGGAGTTGTGGAACGGATTGATAGGAGATGAGTGAAGCGAGAGATGAGGCCTCGAGATACGGCCGCCATGGTTTTGAATCGAAGCAAAAGCTTCAATGGAGGAAGAAGAAGAAGAGATGCAGAAACGGAGGAGGAGGAGGCTTTTGCGTAGGGTTTTAGAATGGATTGCTGCGAGTTAGCAAAACCTCTAAATGGAAGAGAGGGTCCCAAATTATATTAATTTATTACGAACGATAGTGCTGGACTACAGTTTTGATGACTTTTACGGTGAATTTCCCAGCTTATCTAGGTGATGATTGTTTGTTTGGTTTTTGGATTTTGGATTTTGGATTTTGGATTTTGGTTTTTAGTTTTTGGTTTTTCGATTTTACATTTTAGATTTTGGTTTCTGATTTTGCAGTATATTTTAGTTTTTAAAAAATCATGAATGGTGATTTTTGATTTTGGTTTCTAGTTTTTGATTTTCTGTTTTTAAGATAATAAAATAAAAGTTTTAAATAGTAAAATATTTATTCTAGAATTAATAAATATTATTACTAAAACACACATAATTTTATAGTAAAATAAAAACAGCAAACACAAAAAAAT
>CAKOAT010448487.1:295611-316148 GCA_932364175.1 Eruca vesicaria subsp. sativa | reverse complement strand
TGACACCCAATGAGATACCCTAGGTTGACATCCTTATATCCTGAAATTAAAACCCATTTTAATTATTTGTTTCTCACTATTTGCTTCTTTACAAAACTTATCGTTTTAGCTTGAAATTGATCTTATAAAAATAAAGTGTAATATTTGGTCTCTGTGGATTCGATCCTTAAGTGTTACATCGACATACCATTCGATTGTGATAGTGTGCACATTAGGTTAATTAGTGTGCGTTCGCACGTAATATCATTCACCTTCCAGCAGATTGTTTGAAATCAATAGTGCACTTAGATGAAGTTCACCAATCCAATTTGGAATAACACCTGAAAGACTATTGTTTGAAATGTCAAGTAGTAACAAGTGTTGCATGTTGCGCAAACCTTGACCGATCTTTCCTGTAAATTGATTGCTATTCATTAACAGCACCACTATATCAGTAAAGTTTGTTGATATTGACAAAACCTCTCCACTTAGTTTGTTATGTGACATCTTCAAAATACTCAGTGAATAACAACCTTGTATAAAACTTCTTGGTAGCTGCCCGTGGAAACTGTTGTGAGACATATCAAGAAACTCAATACCTTTCATATTACCTAGAGAAGGTGGCAGATCTCCATGAAAACCGTTATTCGATATATTTATATATCGTAAAGAAGGAAGTATCCACCCAATGTTAACAGGAAAGTTATGATTGAAGTCATTCACTGACACATCCAAGAAAAGCAGATTATGAGCAGATTCTGGCAGCTGAAAGCTTGTAAAAGAATTATTCTGTTCAAGAAAGCCTTCCTTTCTTCCTCGATGCAGCTTCTGTATACATGTATCTGTCCCAACACTATTATCATCACCCATATCAAGTACACCTTCCTCTCCATTGCAAATAAGCTTCTTTTTTGTTTCAAGTAAATGAAGAAATTTCCAAGAGAAAGGACTCTGAGTTCAATGCAAATACTTCTTCTACCTTCATAAAGTAATCAAGGTTTCTGTATGTAAGAATATAACTAGTCAAAACCAAGTTCTACAAGAAATATTTGTACATTAAACAAAGGTCAAGTCTCTGTTTCAAATCCTGTTAAACTAATTCAAAGTCTTTGCAGCAAATAGTTATAACCATAAGATTATGTATGCGGCGTGGTCAGTCAGCATCTTATACTTCAAGCAAGCTTTATATAATTATATTATCATATGTTAGTCAATTAAATCATAGAAAATAAAAATTCCCATCCTAATAAGACTTTTTGCCAGATTATACCAGGAAATAATTAAGGAATTAATCATACTTATCTTCCTGCAAAATCACTATTCTTTTAGCAAGAAGCTTGTGAATAGGCCTTATTCTATGTTCCAACCTTTGAATACTGCTAAACAAGTGAATAGACTTGAAGAACAGAGCTTCTGTTGTAGCTTTAATATAGGGAAACTTTTGTTTGTTTCAGTAACTAAACAGAAAGTCTCAGTACATTTCACTTACAGAGAGTCAGTGGATTCAATAGTTTGCTTGATGAGAAATACAAGAACTGAGCTAAAATAATTTTAAGACACACACATTTTTTTGTAGAGGTGATGAAAGCATCAACAAGGCGGAGCCATGCTCGACGCCAAAGACAATCAAAGAACATAAGGACAAGAATACCTATCAACGCAGTCACATAAGTTGATGCACTAGTCCAATAGAAGACCATCATGTCAATATCAGCTTCTTCATCATCATCTTCTTCTCCTCTGTTATCAACTTCCTCTGTCCTCTTCTTAGCTTCTTCACAACTTCTCTTGGTTGGTAATCCACAAAGAAGAAGATTCCCTAAGTAGCTCATATCGTTGAATGTGTCAAATTGCCTTCCTTGGGGAATGATACCTGATAAATTGTTGTAGGAGACGTTGAAGACAGCAAGAGAAGTGAGGTTTGTTAAGAAAGATCAAGACTCTCAATATCCTTCAGTTTTGAGAAGTTATCCGGTATATAGCCCGACAAGAAGTTCCGAGATAGATTCATGGCTCGTAGTTTCGATAGTTCTCCAAGCTCTGATGGGATAACACCACTTAACTCATTGCTAGAAAGATCCAAACCATACATAAAATCAAGTGTTCCTCTACTGAACTCAGACTCTTCAGTGTATGAATCATACCTTTGCTTTGCTGCAAACTGGATTTCAAAACTCATATATGTTTCATAGTCTAACTTGAACTCATCCACCACAAATGTTGATCTGTAAAGTTCCCAATGAAGGCTTAGTACAAAGCCATATGCCTCAGAGACTCCATTCCTCACCTCCTCATACTCTCCTGATCCAATTGATAAATTATGGAGGCAAGAAGGTATGCCTCCACTTAGCTTGTTGTTTGAAAGATCTAAAACTCCAATGTTTTTCAGACCACACAGCTCCCTTGGAATAGATCATGTTAAGTTATTACCCTTCAACAAAAAGATTCTCATGTCCATGGTATTGACAAACTGTGGGATACTCCTAGAGAGTTTATTATTCCTCAGATCAAGTATCTCAGCATTTTCCAACAATGTTCTTGGTATCTCCCCTGTGAAGTTGTTGTTATGTAAGAACAACTTTATCCCATACATAGAACTTTTATATGACGGCAAGGCTCCGGATAATAAGTTCCCAGAGAGGTCAAGAAAGTTGAGATGTTGATTAGCCAAGAGAGAAGACGGTATCGTACCTTCTAAGAGATTGTTTGATAACAATAAAATAAACATATTATCAGATGAGTTTGGTATCAAACTTGGAACATCACCTCTGAGAAAATTGTTTGACATGTCAAGTACAGACAAGTTAACCAGGGTAAGCAAACCTTTACCGATCTCCCCTGTGAATAAATTGTTATCCATCCACAACACTACCAATGATGTTAGGTTCGTCTGTCTTGGAAGAACATGACCAGTAAATTTGTTGTGAGAAAGGTGAAGAATTTGTAATGAATAACAGCCAGTGAATAAACTTCTAGGTATCTCTCCAGAGAGATTGTTATGAGACAAGTCCAGGAATGATATGTTCTTCATCTCACCAAAAGAAGATGGAAACATCCCTTGTAAACCATTATGAGAGCCATTCATATGTACCAGATTTGAAAGCACATGTCCAAAACCATCAGGGAGCACTACTCCGTTGATATTATTTTCTGAAAAATCCAAGAACTGCAACTTATGGACTATTGTAGGAATCTGGAAGACAGTGAATAAGTTATTCTGCAGCTGTACAACTTCAAGTTCTGGATTATTAGCCAAGAGCCAGGAAGCTCCTGTTCCGGATATTCTGTTGCTGGATAGATCAAGTAGATGCAACTTCTTCTGGTACATGAGAAAGTTTGGGATCTTCTTCAAGCCGCAGAAAGGTAGAGAAGCAATACTTAGTGGAAATTTAGGCAGCCAGGTACTCTCTGTGTCTAATTGGACCTTATCAGATGTTGATGAAAGTTTGAGCACCTTGAGGTTTGTGAGGTTGGCAAGGGAGCTGAGGGAGAACAAGCCTGTGAAGTTGTTATCTGATAATGACAGATATTCGAGGGACTCGAGGCTACTGAAACTAGATGGTAGAGTTCCACTTAATTGGTTTAGTGAAAGGTCAAGAACCTGTAGCTTGTTCAAGCTACCAAGACACAGAGGTAGCTCGCCGGCAAAGTAATTTCCATGGAGGTAGAGGTCCTGGAGATTCTTCATTCCACAAACGACTGCAGAAACATAGTTCAAAGATGTTATGGAAAATATTGAAAGTGGAAGCAAACACAGGAAACTTTTATCAGTTAAGGTCCATAGAGTTCTTTACTTTCAAGTTAGTCATATACTTCAGTTCGGAAACAAAGTATATAAAAGCAAAGGAAAAGAGATTTAAAAAGATAGCTTGCCTTGCAATTCCATTGAGCTAGAAAAGTAGTTAGCACTTAGATCCAGAGCATTGAGATTTTTCAGGTGAGTAAACTCTGCCACGGGACAAAGAGACATAAAGCAAGACACATGTTATTATTATGGATAGAATGATCTCCAAGATGGCATAAACTAATGCAACAATTAGGCACAAGTTAAATCTGTTTAAGGTCTACCCTGAAGAACAAAAAACAGACGTAGGTGCTACCTGGCATGGAGTTGTTATTATATCCATTTCCACTCAGATCCAGCAGTTCCAAGTTTGACAAGTTTCTCAGTTCTGAAAGGGAGTCTAGGAGAATATAAGAAATGCAGTCAGAACATAGAAAATAAAAGAGGCTACAATACAAAAAGAAAACGATCTGACCAAAGATACATCAGCAATAAGTAGACCTGGCACAAATGGAGAAACACACCTTTAACAGGAAAAGGGCCATCCATCGTGTTGAACCCAAGAAACAGAGTTGTAAGTGAAATAGCAGCGTTAAGAAAGGGAAAGATGCTGTTGCTGAATTCATTTGAAGAGAAATCCAGAATCTCCAGGCAGGGCCGGCCCTGGACAATACCATTTGTTTCAGGCTCCCAAAAATTTTGTAGAAAATTACATGAGTATAAGTCCCTAAAAAAATTTTTAGGCCCCCAATAATTTTTTTTACATAGAAATCGCCATAGGCTCCCAAAATCTCAGGGTCGGCCCTGTCTCTAGGTTTCTTAATCTACTTAAGCTTTTATAACCTGCAAAGCTATAATCTTATTAACAAAGAATCTAAAAATAAGATAGTCCACCCTAAACACTTCAATAGGTTCAATGAAAACTTCTAATCTACTCTGCATGCAAGTGGAATACAGTAACCTATTGATGCAGGGAAAGTTCCATAGTGTTAAGACATAGACATATACCTTCCATATCATCAAACAAGGCACTGAAAGCGCACTCGGAAAAGTCTAGACTTCGAACCTCTTCAAAGGGATGCAGCAAAGAAAGATTAAAGAAAGAATTCTCTTTGAGATACAAATCACCAAAAGCAATCTTGGTCACACGTCTGCTTGTACGACTGCACTTGACGCCCTCCCAGCGGCAGCAATGGCTCTTTGTGTCATTAGTCCAAGTAGGGAGAATATAGTCAGGTTGTCCTTTTTCAGAAATGGAGATAAGGTAGTGCTTGAGCTCCAATAAAGCGTTCCTTTCTTTCTGAATACAGCCTTTGTATCCGTGTAGCTGCCCCAACAGTACCATCATCCATATCAAGTATTGACCCAAAAACACCTTTCCTTCCATTGCAAATTTTATACAAAAACAGCAAATGAAAGAAACTCAGAAGCAAAGATCTCTGCACCTATTACTATAAGCATTCAACTTTCCATACCAAAGTTGTTGGAAATAAATTTGTGTTCATAGAGTGGAAGTCTCTGTTAGTAAAACCGCAAAAGCCATGTGACATGCGAAAGAAACTCAAAAGCCATGTGATGTGACATGTGTAGTAGCCTGAGAGGTATAACTATTTTTTTAACTTTTAGACTCAGATAATAAAACTCATTATGGCATGCAAAGTCAAAAAAATACTCGTAGTCATATGATATGAGTGCCGTTGACAGCATCTTGTACTTTGGCCAAGCATTTATATTATATGATATTGTGTGGCGTTGTTTAGCATCTTGCCAAGAAGGTTCATCAGTTTTTTCATTAAAATTTTTGCTAATAGAGAATCCCTGATCTAAGCATTCAACAAATAAAGTTGTAACCTAGTTCAGCTTGGATAGACTTGAGGAAAAGACCGAAACTGACAAAGTTGCTGTTACTAAGACCAAAAAAAAACAAAATGAAAAATGTCAATGTCATGCCAACACTAGTTGTTAAGCAAATGTGATTAAACTAAGCAAAAGAAGATAACGAAGATGCATAACCTGAGTCAAAGTCCATCCAATCGGAGTTGTCATCAGCAATTCAAACATCGTGGGTCAAAATGAAAAAGGGATAATTGTATCGGAATTGTAAGAAAATGCGAGACAAGAGGGTTTTATTTGCAATATTTTGCAAGGAAATACGTTGCTTGGTAAATAGTAGGGAAATAAGGCCCTTTAGCCATAGAAAAAAAAGATAATTGGGTCAGTAGCTAAAAATCCTGACGGAAACCCTCACCCCGTTACTTTTATACATTATTACAATATTCTTCCTCAATTCAACCGCTTTCACCGGTTCAAATTTTTTTAAATTTTTTTCTTAAATAATTCAATTGGTTCCCCGTAAATCGTGTCTTACCACTCTCCACCAATTGTTTCACGATTCCCACTTAATTCTCTGCATTCCAACCGTCTCCGACATCGACAACATGACCACTTCATCCCTACAAACCGTTCGTTTTCTTCTCCCCCAAAATCAGAGGAACTGTGTCCCTCGTCGTACTCGGCCCACCCCAGAGGTCTCGAAGAACAACACAACTTACTCACTCCCAACCGTCTTCTTCTCTGCCAAATTCATCGTCTCCGTCGGTGTACTCATCTTCCACATCTCCTCCGGTACTTCAATTGAAGCTTCCTCTGTCTCAAGTCCGCATCCCCAAAATGTTAGTTATCTCCCCTTTTGTTCAGAATCCTCTTATTGTCAATTGTTTTCCTAGTTTGTAGTCGAAATTAATGTGTTCTCCTTTTCTTAAATCTAAATTCATCCTCCTAAATTTGCGGCTCTGTTACTCATCATGCCGTCTAAATTTAAAACGGAAACAAACCTTTGGATTCAAGATTTATATCATGTTCGTCCTTCTTCCATGTCTTGCCAACTGCATGTAAATTCTCTAGTTGTCATAACTAGATCCATACGGTTTTGGTCCATTCCAAGTACAATGGAATATAAATTCCAAATTTGGGATGTTTCCTATGTTGTTTACGGTTTCCTCTTGACTTGCGCATTCCATTCCATGTGATGTGGAGTTTACATGAAAAGCTGGAGTTTCTATTTGCATTTTCTGGTTTAGATTTTGGTTTAGGGTTAAGTTATTTGAGATTAGGGTATAGTGTTTAGTGGATCTATTGGGTTTAGGGTTAACTTATTGGAGATTAGGGTATAGTATCCAAATAAATACATATTCCATTCCATGTACATAGAATGGAATGTCGGTCTATACCATTTCGGATGGATTGGAATGTAGGTATATGTTACATAGAAGGGAATGTATATATATTGGAGATTGGGGTCTACTATCCAAATAATATGTTAATTTAACTACTAAGTACTATCTTATATATTTTCCCATTGCATGTGATGTAGAGTTATATGTGCTTTTAGGGTTCATATTTGGTTTTAGCATTTACATACTGCTATGGGGTTCACTTATTTGAGATTAGGGTTTACTATTTAGTCTTTGTGGTGGGATACACATTACCATATGTTATTGGTCATCTTATTATTCTGTCTACCGGTTGTTTTCTATGTTGTTTACGGTTTTCTCTTGAGTTGCGCTTTGTTCCATTCCATGTGATGTAGCGTTTTTAAGTTTATATGTTTAGGTTGGGGTTTATATTTTCGTTCTCTAGTTTAGCTTTTGGTTCAGGGTTAACTTATTAGAGATTAGGGTATAGTGTTTAGTGGTTCTGTTGGGTTTAGGGTTAACTTATTCGAGATTAGGGTTTAGTTTCCAAATGTATATCTACTCCATTCCATGTTCATAGAATGGAATGTCAGTCTATACCATTTCGGATGGATTGGAATGGAGTTATATGTTACATAGAATGGAATGTATATCTATTGGAAATTAGGGTTTACTGTCCAAATAATTTGTTAATTTAACTACTAACTACTATGTTATATATTTCTCATTCCATGTGATGTAGAGTTATATATGCTTTTACGGTTCATATTTGGTTTTAGGGTTGATATTTGGTTTTAGTGTTTACATATTGCTTTGGGATTCACTTATTTGAGGTTAGGGTTTAGTATTTAGTCGTTGTGGTGGGATAAACATTACCATCTGTTATTGGTCATCTTATTATTCTGTCTCCTGGTTGTTTTCTATGTTGTTTATGGTTTTCTTTTGAGTTGCGCTTTCTTCCATTCCATGTGAAAAGGTTGGGATTTATAATTGCGTTTTCTGGTTTAGCTTTTGGTTCAGGGTTAACTTATTAGAGATTAGGGTATAGTGTTTAGTCGTTCTGTTGGGTTTAGGGTTAACTTATTCGAGATTAGGGTTTAGTATCCAAATGTATTTATATTTCATTCCATGTACATTTAATGGAATGTATGTCTACACCTTTTTGGATGGATTGGCATGGACTTATATGTTACATAGATTGGAATGTATATCTATTGGAGATTAGAGTTTAGTATCCAAATAATTTGTTAATTTAACTAATAAGTATTATGTTATATATTTTTTTCATGTTCATCTATTCCATTCCACGAACATATAATAGAATTTAGGTATATGTCATTTGGGAAATTGGAATGGAGTAATATATATATATATATTATTAAGCTGGTACATATATACATAGATAGTGTTTCAGACCACATTTTTTGTACATTTTTTTCTTCTTATGTGAACTCGATTGAATATAACACTTTATGATTCAGTTTACAAAACACTTTATGATTCAGATATGTAAAAATAACGTATCTCAGAGTCTCTTGAGTTGCGTTTTGTTCCGTTCCAGCCTGCTTCACTTTACCCCCATGGTTAATTTTATTACATCATTGTATATCTAATCTCTATTAATGTGTTCTCCTGGTTTTTTGTTTAGGTCTGACATGAACGAGTTGGGCCTTCCAAGTAGATTGTTCGCGACAGGGTTTGAATCCACTGAAATGAAAAGATTAAGTTACTCATCTACATCTATTCCATAATATAAGATATAAAATTTTATTCTATGGCAGATGACTCAGTTCTATATGAAACTCCTTCCATTGCAATTAATCTGAGTGGAATTTACCTTATCTTTTGTCAACCCAGATACTAGGAAATTTTCTTCACCTTCTTCCTTTTGCAATTCTTCAGCCTGATTGACGTTGGTAATTAGATGGAAGATATGTTTTAATGACACAAGTTTTAATTTAGTCCACTAGATTACCTGTGCAAAGTTAAAAGATATTTACTAACTCTAACAATTTACGTGGCTTCACCCTCTTCCTTAATATGGAATAGCTGTTTTCCAATATTGCACATTAATTTCAGTCAGACGTCATATATGCTTGCCGACGTCATCCTGAATGTAGTAGGTTACTCTTCTTTAGTAATCCACCTTTTAATACGCAGATAATCTGATATGGTATACTACATAACCTTATGGAATAGACTAGAACGATATAGGATGTAACTGAAAACATACTGGAGAATATACTCAGGTGTCTGGAATATATCATTTTTTTATATCTGACCAACGTTTGTAAATATTTCAACTAATGTAATTTTCAATCTTATATATTAAAACAAAAGTCAAGACTTAGTTTATCTGTGATTTTTTTTTAGTTTGGACCAACTTTTAAAATATTATTTAAATTATATTATGTATAAACATATGAATTATTTGAATGATTTTAATACAATAAATCAAATAGATATTCTTATATTTTCTCTGAAAAAAATATCTGAATAAAATCTTTTCATATCTTTTTATTTACAGTGTAAATATATTTCATTTTTATTAAAATAAACCTTTAAAATAGTCAATTAATTTCTTATTTATTTAATTGTATATTTCATTTTTACTTACTTTCTTAAAAAAAATTTAGTTAATTTTGTGATTATTTAAAATTAAACCTATATTTCATTTTGACTAAAATAAAAATTTTAAATATCTAATTTTTAATTATAAATAAAATCATATAAATTTATGTATTAAATTTAATATAATAACTATCAATTAATTTTTGATTTACCAAAAATAATTTCAATTTAGAATTTTGTATCATATGATCGAAAATATGTTATCACTGAAAAATTAAAACAAATACATAAATAAAACTATTGCATGTGAACTATAAAATTATTGTGTTTTAATAATATAGATTAAACAATTAATAATATGATAAATATTGTAATTAATCATGTAAAATAAATAATTATGTGGGTAAAAATAAAAATAATCACCCGCACGATTGTACGGGTCAAGAACTAGTTATATATTAAAACAGAAGTGACAACTTTGCTTCATGTTTGATTTTTTTTTAAATGGACCATCACTAGAAATCAATTATCATTTATCCATTACTAATAATACGTCTTATTGTATGTATATGTGGTAGGTGTAATGCTAAAATTAAGGAGATTTGATTCGAATACAGAATCTAAAGTAAATCTTTGTATATAAATAATTAAAGTAAATCCTATTTTTATGGTATATATATCATCATTATTAATGTTTGAAATTAATAGAGTAACCGATAGATTTGTAAATCTATATTTTTTTCACTTTGTAAAGAATACTATATATAGCGATTATTATAGTATGATTTTTAAAATATATATATATATAAATGTATATATATTAAAAATACAACAAAAATTCTGCTTATATAAATAATATAGTAAAATTTTAATTTTTTTTCTTTTCTATTTACAATTAAAGTTATAAAAAGATAAATTTGAACTTATTATTTGGTTTATTAAAAACTTAATATATATTTCATTATTTAAATAAAATTTATGTATTTTACGAGTGACCATAATTACTTGTTATTTACCTCATGTTCACTACTTGGTTGGTACACAATCCTTAAAGTCGAGTAATTGTTTTAACTAAAACGTGTATCAAGTAGTCTATTTAAACTGGCTTCAAACACAAAATAATAAAATAAAACTAATTATTCAAAGTTGCTTGGTTTATTATTCTTTTTTTTAATAAACAAAAATACATTTTCCTAAATCATAGTAAAACAACTTGTTTATATTTCAATTTTCATAAGTGAATCAAACATAAATGATATATTTCTATAAACATTTTGAAATTTTTCTTTTTTAATATTATCTATTTCACGAATCACTAAAAATCAGAACAAATAATGACAAAATTAAAATAATGACATATTATTTATATATAATAAATTTATTTACCTTTAAATTTTAACTAATTATCAAATAATTTACCAATAGTTATCGAGTAATTTGTAAAAAGTTTACAAATTAAAAGTAATAAAACAAGATAAGTAACTTGAAAATCCATTAATTTTTCGTGAGTATTTGAAATTGTAAGTACTCATTTTTAACAAACTAAGTATAAGTCCAAAATTTGAATAATCGTATAAACCGAGCCAAGTACTAAATATACCAAAAATACCAAGTACTCGGCTTGTGCCCATCCCTACTCGGAACATGACTTCAAATTCAGTGTTTTTTTATAAGTTCAATTTCAGTATTTAGTTTTGGTAGTTCAGTAAATTGAAGGTTTATTGGTTGAGTTTAAAAAGGTTTTTATGGGATTATTTAGGCTGATAATTCATTATTTGTCTAACGCACTTGATACGTTGTCGTAGATTCATTGAAGGATGAACTTAAAAATAAAAAACAAAAAAAAATCCGTAAAAACATTAAATTAAAATTGCACCAATGTTCTCACTTTTCTACTTTGCTTCTTTCAGAAAATGAATTTAGATGAACCAACGACGTTAACATCCTATCAGTCACGATAATGCAATTGCATGTCATTTTCAAGCTCTAACTTATTTTTTCCAAGCTCTAACTTAAGCTCCGAAGTTCACAATTTCTTTTTCAGATTTCCTTTAAGGAAACTAGAATCGATTCGTCCTACGGACGGAATATAATTTACTTGTTATCTAGGTTATTATTACTTGTATGATTTTTTGGTTGATATTAAAGTTTGCATTTCGAAGAGATGTTCATAGTAACGATTTTTGTATGTTTGGAAGGTTTTAATAAGATATATTTTGCTTGTTTACAAAAGTTATTTCTATATGAAAGAGTTGTACCATTGATATGTTGTGAGGACATATTGTTTCCTTTCAAAACACTTTGATTCTATATTGGTGTTCTATTTGTGGTTTGTAATATTTTAGATTCAGAAGGACTGGATTGTGAGTTTTATGTATAAAATTTATTTGAATAGTTTTAAGTGTAGATATGTAGATATTTGATGTTGGTAATGGATCATGATTGACTGACCACGATATTAAAACTTAAAGATAAAGAATGGAAGTTTTCAGTTTAACAGATTTTTTGTTTTGATGTTTTTTGTTATGTTTGTGTCGAACGGTCTTGAGCTTTAAGTTATGTTTTTGATACTATTTTTATATATATATATATATTTTAACAACTATTTTATACTATTTAAAATTTTAATTATATATATAGGATTGCTTTCATATTGTTTACAGTTAGGTTTTTAGAATTGTATTGTTGTTAAAGCTATTTTCATGGTCACGATGTAAATATTAGTACGATGATGATTTATATTTTAAGATCGGTTAAAAAATGTGAATTATTTTTCTGATATGTTTAAGTGTTTAATGAAGGGGTGGACACTTGGTATCCGACGGAGTTCAGTTCGAATTTTTTCATGCTTTGGGTTTTTAGATATAGAGACGTTGAAATTATATTTGGAAAATTTTAAGGTTCAGACTCAATAAGATTTTGTGGGTTTGGATATTCATCTAAACTATTAAAGAGGAAGTACAAATAGTATATACCCCTTAATTTTCCACAAAATTGCAACTTTATGCCACTGAAGTTAAAACATAGTAGTTTTGATTAATGTCTAATTATTATTTCGTTGGGCTGCTGTAAGTTTTTTTTGCCAGCCCATGAAGAGGAATTTCGTTGGCCTATTAAATAATATAATTATAGACAAATGCATAGTTTATATGTATTACATGTATACTTATAGATCAGTATTAAAATAAAATAAAAATCAAGTTTAAAAACATGATAAAGGTTTAAAACCTATTTTCTTTATTTTTAGATTTCATATAAAAATATAAAATAGATAATTTAAATCATTTTTGTAACAATTTGGAGCTACGGCATACAATTCAATATACAATGACCTTAAAATTAATAAGTGTTTAAATATAATGTAAATTTTAAATTTAAAAAAAAAAACAGATTGACTTACATATTGGATACCTATCTGTTTAAACGGTAGCTTCGATTTTTAACACTCATACAATAAAAAAAAAATATAACAGCTCACAAATATATATATAACAATACAAAAACATGAAAGTAATTTATGCTAGGAATTATAAACTAAAATCTAACAAATGAACCCATTATATGCAATTGTTATATAAAATCATTAAGTTTTTGTGTGTTTTAAATGTTTATATAATTATAAAATAAAATAAAAATTCAAAATACAATAAAATTAAAACTAATTAAGTGTTTAAATATAATATCAATTTGATTTAAATTTTCAATTTAAAAAATCAGATTGAATTACATATTGGATACCCATCTGTTCAAACGGTAGCTTTGACTTTTAAAACTCATACAATAAGAGAAATATATAAAAACTCACAAATATATATATATATATATATAACATAATACAAAAACATGAAATTAATTTATGATATGAATTATAAACTAAAATCTAACAAATGAACCCATTATATGAAACTGTTATCTAAAATCATTAAGTTTTTGTGTGTTTTAAATGTTTATGTAATTAGAAAAATACACCCGCGCGGGCGCGCGGGTCAAGATCTAGTTCTAATTATGTAAGTTTTCTTTTTTTTTTTTAAAGGGATTTTTTTATTTTCTTTTTAACAACAATATTATTATTTTTCATTATTTTGACTTAGTAAAAACATAATGAAAATATTAGTAATTTATAGATCTTAGATTTACTGTTATATAAAATTTATAACGGTTAGAAGATATATTATGTGTTATACTATTAATTCAATAAAAAAACAAAGTATGAGTAACCATTTGTATGTGTTAGTTAAAAAAAACATTTGTATATATGTTAGTTACATACTTTTTTTGGTTACCGAGACAATATTCAATGCTACCTACTCTCTATTTTAATAAGATTAGATGTTTTAAAATTATTGCAGAAAACATCTTAAATTTTGACTATATATATATTATTTTTTTATGTTTTTTCTATTTCTTATAAATGGTAGTCAATCAAAATTCAATAACTACAATTAATTTTCTTGAAATCTACTATTTATTATTATTACATGTCTTAAAAATGTAAAAAATGATTTTTTTGCAACAATTTGTTTTTTTTTTAAGTATATGAATCATTTTGGAAAAGAATGAGATACATATAGGTTCAACAATCTCTCGATGTGCAAAACACAACGTGTCATTTCATGGGTGCAAGACGACATGTAATTTGTCTTCATGGAATAATTGATTTAATAAAAATGTTTTAAAGTTTTATTAGTTTTATAAAAAATGTCATAAAGTGATTTTATTATGAGTTTATTATAAATGTTTTCCAGTTACAGACAAAAAGAAAATAAATGATAGATTTATTCATCAATCTTTCTTCTTTCTATTTTTTTTTACTCTACTCCTGCAATTTGTTTGCCTTCTATTCTTTCCTGCGCATTCATTTTCTTGTCTCTGTCTTTTTCTATCCTTTGAACTAATGTTTTCCTTCTCATCTCCTTGTTTCAGATCTGTCTTTTTGGAAACGAACATGGACAATTGATTTATACATCACCACCGAAGATATTTATTCTCACCATATATGAGCACCTTCATTTCTTCCGGCCACCACCGTTGGCATTTCTTTCCCCACTGCCAATGTTTTCCTAGCTCCTTCCATCGTCAAAAGTATATTGAGTCTTTTTATAGTTTCTGTTTATTCACTACAACAAAACTCGTCCGTTACTAAGACGGGTTTTCCTCGTTATTTACTAATAAATGGATATTTACTAGGAACTTACGAGGAAACGCATTTCCTCGAAACACGTTCATCATAAAGCCTTTTTCCTCGTAAAGTCCTAGCGAATTTACGAGGAAACTTTTCCTCGTAAAACCGTGGTGAGCTTTTCCACGTAAGGTCCTCATAGGCTTTCCTCGTAAGCTCGTAGTAAGATTTTCCTCGTAAGATCGTAGTAATGAATTACGAGGAACTTACTAGAACCATTTACGAGGACATTACTTGGAATCATTTACGAAGATTTTGCTTCGAAATATTTTTTCCCTATTAAAAAAATTAATTATAAATAATTATTTTATTTAAAAAAAAAAAATCAAATTATAAATAAAAAATAAAACAAAATATTTTATAAATAACTAAATAATATACAATGAAGTTTTAAAATTCATAATATACAATTAAAAATAAATAAAAACTACGGATGTTGGTCATGAAATTGCCGAACGAACTCGTCTTAGCTCGCCAAATCCTGCTCCTCTCCTAAGTTGGTTGTCGGCTGTGACTGTGATGGTGGATGCTGTTGGGTTGGAATCCCTCCGCGTTCCCGTCTCTGACGCAACATCTCCTCCAAATGCGGGTTTCCAACCGCCATAAACTCGAGAACATCGGTGAGAGAAGTCACATGCTCGGTGAGAGAACTCACATGAGACTGCGTCGCCTGCAACTCCGAGCGCAGCTGAGCATTGACATTGTGCTGCTCCTGATGATAAGACGATGTCGCTGCAGGGACATCGTTAACCGAGCCAATCCCGATGATACGCCCTTTTTTCCTAGGGGCGACCTGTAAATAAAAATATTAATTAATAACATTAAGAAAAAAATTTAAAAAATATTAAAAAGTAATAGTAAAACAAATTATTTACCTCCTCGTAAATATTATCCACGTCAACAGTGGATAATATGACTTGACTCCCGGTCTGCTGAGTCAGCTGGGCCTGGCGTTCGTCAACTCGGGCAACAAGCTCGTTGTAGATCCGGTCGGAAGCAGGATCTACAAACTACCCACTCTTTCTCCTGTGGGTCCGCTCGTAAAGGTCTTTCAGAGATGGAAGAACTCCCGTCTCTTTAGCCTAAATTTTTTTTTAAAATTAAATATTAATTTAGAATATATATTAAAATAAAAATTAAATAGTTATAAAAAATCATCTTACCATGTCTAGACGAACTCCTCCGTGAAGTTTTCGGCCCGTGGTGTGAAGCACCTTCGTGTTGCCATGCTCGTCTTTGGTCATGCGGTTCCCGGAGTTTGTGTTGGAGGTTCTGACCGAGTCCGGCAACCCCCAATAGCTGATGAGGCCATCCCACACCGTGGTTGTGAGGCAATCGGGTTTCCCGGCCTCGTAACCATCCACCTGATTTTAAAAAAAATTAGAATTAAAGTCAATATATAATATATATTTTTAAAAGTATATATATTATAATTTATAAATCTATACCTGATAGTCGTCCTTCCAGTTGTAGACCATATCGAGCAATCGTGCTTTTGCCTTGTCCTCAAACTCATTCTTCACCCGCTGGTGAATCCCAATAGACCAACGATATTTTTGCTGTAACCAGAAAAAATAAAAGACGGATTAGTTCAATAATATTAATAATTATAAATAATTAAAAATAAATTAACGAATTAAACTTACAGCGAACGATTTGAACCACGTCCTTTTTGTGTGGCTCGCGGGCATCTTCCAGTTTGGAGCTGGATCGAGAAAGTATCCCTTGATACAGTCCGTGACGCTAGATCCGACACAATTGTCAAGACCAAACCTGGAAAGACACAAAATAAATCATCAATTAGATTAATTTCTAAATATTTTGTTAATTAAGAAATAAATAAAAAACTTTTTAAAAGTTAAAACGTACCATAATACGTTTTGGCCGTCCCGTCGGTAAGGATCTAACTCCGCCAGCCCTTCTCTGCCTGGAAGGACCAAAATATCCTCCACCGTGTACACCGCAAAGGGTGCGTTCGGCGGCACCTGCAAATCGGGATGAACCCCGACCGGTGGAGGAGGAGAAGGAGGAGGAGGATGTGGTGGAGCAGGAGGTGGTTGCCGGGACGCCATAGAAGCTCCTCTGAGTCTCGGGAATCGAATCTGAACCGGGAGCTGACGAAGATGAACTCGGAGCATCCTGACGCCCAAACATATCTCCGTAGTGACTCCCCTCGAGATGTGACGACGTCCTCTTACCAGCAGCCTTAGCAAGCTTGCTCTGTCTAGGCATCTAAATTTTAAAAAAAAAACAAAAACAAAAATCAAAACATTAATTCCCCGTATAATTTAAAAAACACTAAATAAAAGTAAACAAACCTAATCAAAATTACCTAAACTAACCACCGAATCTAAATTACCTAAACTTACCACCTAATCTAAATTCCCTAATCTAACCACCTAATCTAAATTCCCTAATCTAATCACCTAACTACGAATTAGAGAGAACCTTTAGAGGATTTAGAGAGAAGGTTGCTAGCAAATGAAAAACCGGATTGCTCGAGTATATATAAGGAATTTTGTTTCCTCGTAAAGTCCTAGTAATGTTACTAGGACCTTACGAGGAAATAGCTATGCCCGTGTTTTTATTTCCTCGTAAGGTCCTCGTAAATGAGGTACTAGGGCTTTACGAGGAAAACCCTTTACGAGGAAATTGCTATGCCCGTGTTTTTTTCCTCGTAAAGCCCTAGTAATATTTTACTAGACCATTACGAGGAAATTGTTATGCCCGTGTTTTCTCTTACTAGGGCTTTACGAGGAAAGGGTTTATAAATCCATAAACTCGAAACCCCAAACCCCAAACCACAATTTCCTTAACTTATAACCTCTTCTACAACCAAACTCATAACCTCTTCTACACATAAACCCCAAACCCCAAATGCAAATTGATTTTTTGATTAAACAAACTTAAAACACATGTAATCCAACTTAAAACATATATAATCCAAGTTATAAACATACATAATTCATTCGGATACATTGTCGTAATTTGTTGAAACATCATCATTTTCTAAAAACTCGTCGTCTACACCTTTGTCCGTTGAGTGATCAGGAACATCTTCGTATTCACGATTATGCGCATCAATAAGTAGGAACTCATCAATTTCTGCTTCAGCTTCCTCGATCTCATTGGTGTTTTCTTCTTGTAAAGGTGGTTATTCTCCAGCGATTATTCGTCCTCGAGGTGTAACTTTGATAACAGCTAACCAGTTTATTCCCGAGGTAGTAATCCGAGGGTATGGAATAAAGCAAACTTGATTTGCTTGGGAAGCTAATATGAAAGGCTCGAACTTTTTGTACCTACGAAAATAAAGATCAATATGTAAAAATTAATTAATACTGGAAACCTGGATATTAAAAAAGAAAAGAATTTGGTGTACTTGCGTCCACCGTTGACATCAACTACACCGTTCTTGTGAATCCGAACACCTCTGTTTACGACGGGGTCGTACCACTCACACTTGAAGATAACGCATTTCAAACCCATACCTGGGAATTGAACTTCATAAATCTCCTGCAAAATCCCATAGAAATCTATTTCGCCTTTCACACATATTCCATAATTACTTGTCGCCCGGTGACTACCATAGTCATAGGTATGAAAAGTATAGCCTCGGGTGAAATACATCGACGATGTAGTGACCTTTGCAACTGGGCCTTGAAGTAATTCGCGAAACCATGCGGGATACTTAGGATCGTCATAATCAACCTGCAACAAAAAAGTAAAATAATTAGACATTAGACTAATTACTTTGTGGTCATGTATGCATACAAATTAAGTAATAAATAAATACATGTTTCCTCAACCACTTGATAAAGTGTTGATCTTTCCTTTTGTCTAACTCAGTTGTCGATATACCAGGTATTGCTTCCTCGACTTGAGTCTCAAATTGACTGTAAAATCATATATGTTATGTTATATATTTAATATATATATATATATAAGTGTGTATGTTTATATATTTACCTTTCAAAATAAGCAATCAATGGATGCTCGCAATTAAGAAGAATATAAAGGTGTGCACTATGGACGTCTTCATCAGTCGACCACCAAACCTCTTTCTATTTCCCACCCAATCGCCCAACTTGACAAAAGATGTCTGGAACATCGTCTTCCATATATGTCGGCACGACACCACCATCATCATATCTTCTTGGAGCTCGTTTCCTTGTACGTACTTTCGGTGCAAAGTAGTACGAAGTAAAATGTGATGTTTCTTCCGTCAAACTTCCCGCAACAATAGAACCTTCAACTCTTGCTAGGTTTTTGGCTTTTCCTTTCAACGTTTTCATGGCCCTTTCATACTGATACATCCATCCATAATGCACGAGTCCACGAAGTAATGCCTCATACGGGAGGTGGACAACTAGGTGTTCCATGACGTCGAAAAAAGTTGGCGGGAATATTTTCTCCAAGTTGCAGATTAAGACGGGGATGTTTTCATGAAGTTGTTGGACAACTTCCACTTTAAGAGTGCGGGTGCTCAGATCCCTAAAAAATGCTCCAATTCCTTATATACATACGAAAACAAAAATTATCCATATTAGTATATATATATATATATATATAGAAATAAATTAATCATGTCGTCGTATTATATTAACTAATTACCTGAAAGTGCTTCATGTACTTTTGCCTGTAGTAGCTCCGCAAACGCAAAGGGAAGTAGTCGCTGCATAAAGACATGACAATCATGGCTCTTCATCCCGGAGAACTTTTGCCCTTTCTCAACACATCTTGAGAGATTTGAAACATACCCATCAGGGAACTTCACTTCTGAAGCCACCCAGTTGAACAACGCAGACTTTTTTTCTGATGACAGTCTGAATATTGGAACNAATCATGGCTCTTCATCCCGGAGAACTTTTGCCCTTTCTCAACACATCTTGAGAGATTTGAAACATACCCATCAGGGAACTTCACTTCTGAAGCCACCCAGTTGAACAACGCAGACTTTTTTTCTGATGACAGTCTGAATATTGGAACTGGAACTTGCCCATTGCTTTTTATATGTAGCTCACTCCTTGAGCAGATATCAGGTAAGTCCAACCTTGATTTTACGTTGTCTTTCGTCTTCCCTGGGATATTCAATATAGTGTTCATGATGTTCTCAAAAAAGTTCTTCTCTATATGCATCACATCGAGGTTGTGGCGCAAAAGAAGATCTTTCCAATATGGCAATTCCCAAAATATACTCTTTTTGTGCCAATTGTGCTGAACACCATAATAATCAGGCATATTACTGGGAACATGCCAATTCCCACCACGAGGAGCTGTTTCTAGAGCACAGTAGTAATCGATTTGCGCTTCGATTTGTTCTCCAGTTAAATATGGAGGAGGAGTGTCTCTGACAACCCTTTTGTGCCTGAACAATTTCTTGTTTCTTCGGTATAGGTGGTGAATGGGAAGAAATCGACGGTGATAATCGAACCAACTAGTCTTCCTACCATGCTTCAACTGAAATGCATCTGTCATTCCATTACAATACGGACAAGCTAATCTCCCATGTGTAGTCCACCCAGACAACATACCATATGCAGGAAAGTCACTTATGGTCCACAAAAGCATCGCTCGCATCGTAAAGTTTGTTTTCGTTGAACAATCATATATCCTCACCCCTGTTGACCACATATCTTTCAACTCTTTTATCAGTGGTTGTAGAAAAACGTCGAGAGATCTTTTTGGATGTTTTGGACCAGGTATTAATATGCTCATGAATAGAAACTCTCGTCGCATGCACATCTCCGGTGGCAGGTTATACGGTGTAAGAAAGACCGGCCACAATGAATATTGTCTCCCAGACATTCCAAATGGACTAAATCCATCAGTG
>CAKOAT010448487.1:253353-295158 GCA_932364175.1 Eruca vesicaria subsp. sativa | reverse complement strand
GTTCTTCAACTTCATCATCATCATGAGTTACAAATGCATCACCTACCATATCATGAACCCTATCACAATCTACCATTTGTTCCTCTTGGTGATGATAGCTATAACTACTGCTACCTTCATTACGCAAATGATCAACCGGTTCAACCTGATTACTACTGCTACCTTCATTCCTACAACTAGCATCTTCTCCATGTTGATAACAAATATAATAATATGGCATGAAACCTCTATTTATTAAATGTTTCCAAACATTTTCACGAGGGCCTAATTTCGTATTGCAACATTTCCGACAAGGACAGAACATCTTACCACTTTCCTGCGTGAGTGGTGTAGAATCTGCTTGATGCATAAACGTCTCCAACCCTTCGAGAAATTCTTTCGTCACCCTCCCGTTATTATCTCTGTGTGAATACATCCACTTCCGCAACTCGAAAATATTTCATGGACCGGACATTTTTTTTTTGTGTTTGATCAAGCTTATAGCTGATTTTTTTTTGGTGTGTTTCAAATGAATCACATACGGTGGTATTTATAGAAATTTTCGAATCTGAGAATTTACTAGGAAATTGCTAGGAAAAGTAGGTACAAAACACGGTTTTGATTTAAATTCGATATTTTCTATCCAGTTCCTCTTAATTTCGTAGTAATAAATCTCTTCCTCCTAATTTCGTAGTAAACTATTACTAGGACTTTACGAGGAAATATATTACAATGAGTTTACGAGGAAAATTTTATTTTCCTCGTAAGGGCCACGTAAAGCTACTACGAGTTTACGAGGAAACTGTTTTCTCGTAAGTTTACGAGAACTTTACGAGGAAAAGTGGTTTCCTCGTAAACTTGAAGTAAACGCGTAGTAATTTTACGAGGAATTATTTTCCTAGTAAAGTTTCCTAGTAAAGGCTTAGTTTTCTTGTAGTGATTTTTGTATGTAATAATTTAATGATTTGAAAAGTCGAGCTCTGGGTTCCCTAGGAGACTTCAAGCTCTGGTGGCTCGGCAGTCAATGGGAGATGCTCTCTGTTCAGAGGACCACATAGAGGCTACCAAAGACTGCATGTTAGTCAACGGGGCCAAAGCTTGTTGATTGTTGTAGATGGTGATGGTGTCGGCGGATCTGGGATGGCGATTCCCGTATTTTTTTCTCCTCTCCGGTCTGTTGCTTGTCATTGCCACTGAAGTGGTTACATACAGTATCTCGGACCCTTGCGGAGGTGGAGTCTCGAGCAGTTGGCGGTGATTAAGGTTCGTTGTCCGTCTTGGATTAGATCCAGCGTTGTTGGCCGTGGAAAATCCCCTTGGGTGGCTGATCTGACAGCTACTGGAGGGTTTTGAACATGCCAGCGCCATTAATTGGAAATGCATTGAGAGCCTAGAAATCATCATTTTTCCGGTTAACCGTTGTACAAAATCCGGATTCGAGTAACAAAATACAGCCCAAACACATTAAACGACCAAAGTCCATCATGTTTGGGAATAAATGAAACGATGAGTTTAACCTTTTTTGGACACGTGTCAGCTTAAGAGAAACTGAATGAATGACGTGGCAGAATTGTAGGGAAAAAAAGTCTACTTTACATAATTAGATCTTAATGTGCGTGGCACAAATAAGTTATATTTGACTATTAATATATTATTATGATAAAATCTCAACTTTCATTTTGTTTATGTTGGTCATTTTCTCGATTTTGCTGTTTTAATAGAAATGTAAATCATTTATCAAAATGAAAATTAGGGTACAATATAGCCTACTGTTTTCTCGCTTTCTAGAAAGAGTGATACATACAAAAGCAAAGGCAGCACAAATTCTACACCTAAGTGTTCACTATCACAACTTCTCTCGTCTCTAACTCTAACTCTTTTAAAAAAAAAACAATAATCACCAAGACATCTCGCTTAATTTCTAGCAGTTATCACCATCAACATCATTGGACTCTTTCCAATCTAAGACACAACAACTACACTTACAAGGTTTTTTTTATCATGTGTCATGACCTTAATACTCACTTAAGAGTTAAGACCAATAAATTCGTCTTTATCAAACCCTCCGATCCCCATTCCCTAAATGAATTCAACATCATGCCCACGGAACATGACTTGAATGTTTAGTTTTGGAAAAAATAAAAATGAGCTTTTTCTGAAAAAAATGTCACCCACATGCAAGCAATGCATTTCGAACCCGTACACACGAAGAACAAACTTCTCATCAACGACTTAGACCATTCGGCTAAGTTGTCATTCTTTGATAACACTCAGCGTTACAAAGTTTTATACCTTTTTTCTAATAACACAGAGCCCACTTACCTGCTGACGTGGACACCTTTATGAGCCTTGAAAGTCTACCATTACATATAAACTAATTGCATAGTCCCCGCGCAAGCGCGGGGCCAGAGACGTTTTTGATGCTTTTGTTTTTAGTATTTTTTTGTTTAGTTTTGTTGTTAAATCTTGTGTTACTGAGCATTTTGTTGGTTGTCATGTGTATTTCTTTTATCATAAAACAAACGATCCTCAAACCAAGCATATCGATAGGAGTCTGAGATATATATTAACTTTGAAAAATTCAAAAGATAACATAACCTCTTGTTTAAATATTTTTAATAGGTATCTAAAACTAATGGCGTCCTAAATAAAATGGCTGAAGGGAATTAAAGATATGTCAAATATTTTTTTAAGGATTTGTCAAATATAAACCTGCAATCATGGCGTAGATTGCAAACCAAAACGCTTGTTTAGAGCTTGGGCTTTGATTCCTCCTCCCATAACTGCTTCGTAGTGACGGAGTGTAGCTTGATGGTGACAGAGTCTAGGTCGATCTCCTCATTGGGTCATAAGTATATACCATGAAAGTTGATATTGTAAACAAATTAAGACACAAACAAATGCAAGAGTAGTTAGCATCAATGCTTAAGAGACCTTTGAAGAAGTATCCAGACGGGTTGAAAATGCTAAGATTATCTTGTCTTGCATGCAATCTGCCAAATCACATCATACGAACAATACCATTTTCAATTATTTTTTTACAAACAATAACAAAAGTGAAACAAATTGAGATCCTAAATTACACGATTTCAAGCTTTGACAACGACAGAGCTGGAGGATTAAGTACACAAACCTTCGACGAAACTGGAATCGTGAATATTGGGCTTACGTATCAAATGGAGCCGTACCACCCAAACATCTAAGACAAAAATCATCAAACTTGCTGTGTGAACCAAAGCTGGGGAAGCGAGAGCATTGCCTGCGGTAGACGCTGTTGGAAGAACTTGCAGAGAAGAGAAAGGCGAAATAATGGTATGAGATGTAGGTCTCGGTGCTGACGCCTCTACTATTTATAATCGTCTCCCTTTTTGGTTACGAAACGCTTGAGTTGTTGAAGTTATGGGGAAATTAATAATGGAGAGGAGAATGAAATAATTGGATCTTATAGAAAGGACGCACGCGGCTTGACGAAGGAAGAGAAAGATCCATCAAAAAACGAAAATTCGTGACAAATACGGTTACTCTACTTTGTACCAGGCCATATGCAAAGTCCACGAAGATATAAATCAAAATTCGGGCATAAGTTTGTTCTCTGGCCTAATATAGCGAGGTCCAATTAGAAATCGTACAAATAGCAAATGTTGAAGCACATTTTTTTTTAAAAAAAAATGAGAACTCTATATTATAATAGGACACTTTCTAGGCCCATATAAGAACTACCAAAAAATGAACGCTTTAAAAAACATGGAGCTGTGGGATTCGAACTCATACATTTGCTGAGCGGACATTTAGTTTGGCAGCTTAGACCACTCGGCCATGTTCTCATTCGTTGTCAAACGACATTGTGGCAAAATTTTATACTATTAATAATTAAATGTGTGGGGTCCACAAATTGCTGACGTGACGCGCTGAAGAGCCTAGAAACTGTACTATTATATATAAGATTTTTTTAAAAAAGGAGAACTCTATATTATAATATCACACTTTCTAAGCCCATAATAATGTACCCAAAAAAAAGAACGCTTTAAAAAACATGGAGCTGTGGGATTCGAACACATATATTTGCTAAGCGGACATTTAGTTTGGCAGCTTAGACCACTCGGCCATGTTCTCATTCGTTGTCAAAAGACATTGTGACAAAATTTTATACTATTAAAAATTAAATATGTGGGGACCACAAAATGCTGACGTGGCGCGCTGAGGAGCCTAGAAACTGTACTATTATATATAAGCTTCCTTTTTATTTTTGGCCTAAAGTCATTTCCTTCTCCGGAAAAGTCTATATATCTCACCCATCAGTTACTGCACCATAACATCTCCCTCCGTTGATTTAATCCAACATCGTCAGCTACTTCCAGCTCCGGAGTCGCTGTCTCGTGAAGTTTCCATCACTTCCCGACGAGAAACAGCAGAACCAATAGCTAACATATACGTTGTTGGTGAAATTCAAACGCGAAACCCTAGCCTCTAACATCTTGAACTCTTTATCGGATGCAATGGACTGTTGAGGCTCACGTTCTGATCATGTCAATTGTTTTCACCGTTGTAGCCTCTACCCCAACCTCAGTTTTGACTATCACGGTAAGACTAATTGGTATTACAGTTCGATTTTACCCAATACACAATATTTAACTTTTTATTTGTTTTTGTTTAACTAGAGTCCCGACGGAGACCTAATCGACTCAAGGCCGGTGGTCCAAGGGAAAGCCACCCAAACCACCAATTAGAACATCCAAATTAACGAAACATATTTTTGAATTTGTTTAGTATTTATAAATATATAGAGTTTTTTAGATAAATATTATTTATTGAAAATTATTAACCAGTGAACCAAATCCAATGCTCTCTGATACCAGTGCAACTAATTTTTTTCTAATTTGCTTAGTTATTTCTCAATCCGTGTAACATATTTATTCATAAAAATTATATAAAAAAACCCTAATGTTTTTATGAATATTACAATTGTTATCAAATACATATAAACTATGTTTATATATAAACTTTAATAAAATCCTATAAAGTATAAGTAAAAAATTAATAATAAAATATAAGTAAAAATTAATACAATATAAGTAAAAAATAATAAAAATATAAGGAAAAATTATATAAAACTTAAGTAAACTATTATTGTTTAAATATGAGATTTTGTATTAAAAACTCATTTTAATAAAATAAATTTCCTAGGATAGATCAAAAAAAGTTTTTGTCACTAATATAGACCTTAAAATAAAACTGCCGAAAATAAACTAAATGTTTTATTAAAATACGTAAATATACACTTATTCATTTTGGGTTAACTAATCCTTGACCTTTTTTTAGAGTTGAGAAGTGGAATTTTGGGGATATGATTACAAATTTTTTTTTAAAAAAAAAAATTAATTTTCAAAATAAAAAATACTATTTTAGTCATTTTAGTTTTTGAGGTCTATTTTTGTGATAAAAACTATATTTGAGAGAATTAACCTTTTAATAATTATGATTGATTATGATCAAACTGTTGGTGATAATATTAACAAATATTGCTATACTATTAACTTTATAAAATTATCTTTAATAGTTATTAATGTAGTTGAACTAGTAAAAAAAAATAATGTGATCTTTTATATTATATATATATGTTTATTGTAAAAATGTGAAAATAGTTTTTTTAAAATTTTTCTTAGGGCATCTAAATGTGTTGGACCAGCACTATTATCGACTGCATTAGGATAAAGGATCAACCGGCGCTTCAACACCCGCTCCTGAAAAAATCATAAAATTAAGGTTTTAATTTTTGTTAACTAAAGTACATCATTTAAAACCCATAGATTATTAGAGCAACATTATTGCAATGTCTCTTGTCATTGTTTCTTAATACACATATATGTGTATGTATATATTATATATGCATATATAATTGTGGGTTAAGGACTTTACGGGAAACGAGACATAAAATCTCTTAACGTTAGTTTTCTTTCTTCTATTTTGGTTAGTTTATTTTGTAACTATCCCTTATATGTTGGGAGTGGTACATTTAATGCTAACAACTTGTTTAAATACCAATATAATTATATTTCGTAAAGATAGAATAAGTCTGAAAATGTAGGGAGTAGGAAAATTACATACTGAATATGGAGAAAGTGTCAAATCTACATGTTTAACATATATATTACTAATTGAAAGGTTGGAAGAGGTTTAAGACATCGTGTAAGATGATTTACAATCAGAATCCAGAAAGTTTAAATGTAGAAGTTGGTTGTTTACATAAACCCTCTGCTTGGATTGGATAATTTTGTATATTAACTAAAGATAATTTTTTATTATTAAACCTTTACCCCCCTTTGACTTATAATTTAGATTCAGATTAGGATAAAAAAATGAACCACAGACTTGAATATATTAGTTAACTAATTATATGGAAATATTTACATACATATTGATTTGCTTTGTGATCCTAGAGATTGTCCTCGTTAGTTATGTTGATTTGTGTCTAGTGTTTATGCTTAGATATGTTTATGAATTTCAGTTCTAGTAGATTAATTTTCCTCTAATTTTTATTCAATTGTTTTATCTTACATTTTCATTTGAATATATATACATATATATACCAATTATAAACATATAAATTAGTAAACAAATTAAAAATATATGTATTTATTGATTGTTTTTGTCAACGCATTTCAAAATCTTAGAACTCAAAAATTGTTGTTTTATAATTATTTTTTAATTATATATGTATAAATGCAAGATAAATTTAATCTTAGATTAAAAAACTGTTAAATTTACTACTAATAAGCACTAATACTTTGTGATGATTTTAGAGCAAGTGAATTTATTTTGTTTGTCCTATGTTAATACAACCCGCTGCTTAGATTTCTACATGCATGGTTGACAACCGTAATCTAGAGTTATTTTTATGATGCAGATGGGTTGATTAAGCTTTCTTATTCCTTTTATTAGTTTGTTTCATATCAGATATTTTAATATTCTATTTAAGAATTATTCAATAATAAAATAATTATCCATCGAAATCTCTTGTTCTTTGTTCTCCCCGATGACACCCTTTTTAACAACTATAATTAGTTAATTACACAAGTTTAAATTATATAAAAAAATTTACATGAATTCTTGGTTGTTGAAAACCAAAGTTAACCATGTTCCGGTCCACTGTATCTTGAACCACACACTCTGACATAGCATCTAGAGCAATTGTTGCTTCATTCAGCAGAAACACCTAGAGTCTTCAAATTTTGCTCTGGCTATAGCCACTCTCAAGTCTCGACTTATGACAGCCTGATAATTAAACTACTCTTTCACCCACCAATCATATCATATCTTTGCAATAGTGAATACATCTTCGGTTTAGTTCGAATCAAGAAATTAGGGGTCTGCATATTTGATAAGCTGCCATTAAAAATCTATATTGTAGTCCATTAACAAAGTCATGAACGTTAAGTATTTCAGTTGCATATACGACATTGGTGTAAGAGCATCTCCTCCTTTTTTAATCATTTTTAGTTTTTACTAATATGAAAAACTTACATGGTAATATATATATATATATACTACTATTTACAAATGCTGAAACAATTACATTCGTTATTCAATCACAACTTTAATTTAGGTTGCAAATACCATATTAAAAATATGATACTCTCTTGTCGTGGAGTGAACCTGTTTCCATTTACAGTAATATTTCTTCAAGTTTAGGTGGAACTCGTATGACGGTATGAGCAAAGGCAACATTTGACTCATATAAAAAGTTGAGTGAACATTTTTTTTTAGACAATGCTAAGATGGTTTAACTCAAACATCAAAGTTTATTTACGGAACCAACAATGGCTTTGCAACCATAAGTACAAATCAAAAAATTCGGAAATGATTCAAACCAAGATCGATTTTAAACCCTAATTTCGAAAAAATCCCCAATTCTATCGAAATTTACCAAACCCTAATTAAGATTTGAATATGTAAACAGCAATCGTTTGAAATCCTAATAAGGAATAACCTGAAGATCCCGAACTCTAATAATTCTCAAATCGAATGAAAACCACAAAACCATAAACACTGATATTCGAAAACACCCATTAATCAACAACATAAAGCCAGATACTTATGATGATTATCAGATTCGATCGGATACGAGCGGCTTTGAGCGGATTCGAGCGGATTTGGCCGAGATCTCCTTTCCGCTCAAGAGCTTCTTTTTTTTCTCGCGATAGATCGAAAGTGAGACATTTTTGTTTAAACGCGAACCAAACCACTTTCTCGGCCCAATGGCTTGATGCCACGTCGATAAGGACTCGTTCCGAAAAACACTAATTTAAGGATTGCTCCTTAACAATTCGTCTTTTTATAATTGTTTCCTGCACGTATGAACCTAAGTTCGCGAGCCAAGGACTTCTACGATCCCCCTGTTGCGGCTGGTCTTATATCTTCCTTTTAATAGTGTTAGATTCTCCTAAACACTAACTGAATTTACAAAGCATGAAAACGTACGCCAACCGCTAGTTTTTAAATAACAAAACTTTACTCATTTAGTTATATATTTTTGTATGAAAACCAATTTTGTTTCTGGGAAGAATAATTCAGGAAACCCCACATATGCTGAAGAACGAAGGAGACTACAGTTGGCATTCGCAGATATGGCACAGGAATGGAACAAAATGTCTTCCGAGGACTGTTGCAATACGACGGCTGAGGACTACTCCACTACTGGCCAGAATGAAACCGAACCAAAATATCTGAAATCAAAACCGGACCAAAATTCTTAAATATCCGAATGGTTCCTATATTTGTATACCCGAAAAACTGAACCGGAACCGAATGGGAACCCGAATATCCCAAAAAACAAGTTAATTTTTTTTTAAATAAGATAAAATGACATCAAGCCCACTTGAACCGAGATTAGATACAAAAAGTAAGTATTTTTTTACCACCAGACCATGTTATGTTTTATTTATTCTGTTATATTATAAATATATATGGTATTTCCATATTAAAATATGATAAATATTTATAATATTAACACTTTATTGATTCGAACTCTTGTTGGATTGACTAATATGTAAGCGTTCAAACACTAGACCATTTAAATTAACATATTAACTAATATATTATATATATATATATATTTGATTTATATATTAAATGGGTACCGAACCAAAACCGAACCGAAATCTCATAAATACCTATTGGGTATAAGAATGATTTATCTGATATACCCAGAAACTGAATGGTTCCTATCTGGAACCGAAGCGAATATCTGAATGTCCAGACCTAGTCAAAGCCATTGAGGGACATGAGGTACCTACAGAATTTTTTTAACTATAAAATATTTATTGCTAATATGTTATACAGAAAATATCACCTAATATGATGAACGTAACCGAACAAAAAAAAAACTAAATTCCTTATTAAAAAGCAACCCTAAAATATAAGCGAATTATCCAAACGAAACATGAAATTGTGGGGTCTAACCTAACCATTCGAAATTAGTTTTAAATGCTAATATTATTTATTAAATACTTATCTAAAAATGAAAAATTTTGGTAAATACACTATTGTTAAAAATTAGAAATACCTTGTTATATTTAAAACTAGAAATACCTTGTTATTTTTTAAAACTACAATTTCTAAATTACAACTTAACTGAAATACCTTCTATAAATTTTTATGTAGAAAAATATATATTTTGTTAAATTTAAAAGAAATATTTTAAACAAATATTAAATCTATTTAATAGATTGTATAAAACTTTATGAGAAAATCTATATTTTAATAATTGAAACGACTAAAAAGAATTTATATGTAAATTTAAAATTGGACCTGTCAAACTAAAACAAATCTTTTTTTAATGGCTTTTAAAACAACTATTTTTAATAGATGCGAAATGTCTTTATACCATTCAATATTTAAATAAATATTTTAAGCTGGTCAAATATGCAAGCATAGCTTACTAAAGTGTACAAGAGTTTAGTTTCAATGATAACACAGTTACACAGACGTTTGAACTTTCTCCTGTCATTTTGTTTTAAGCAAGCGACGAAAACTCTAAAGATCGTAAATATTGAGGGTCCTTTTGTACGCTTTTTTTTGTCGACGTCCCTTATGCATTTTAAGAAAGGGGAATTTGCCACATGACCAATTTCTCAATGCATATCTATCTATCTATCTATCTATATATACAAAGGAGAAGACTATCTTCATACAGAGTGTCACATCATTATTACGAAGGAAGAAGTAAAAGACGCCACATGTTTCCCACTTAAAAAATGTTTTCGCTTTTGTTTGGTTTTGTTTCGTCTTTCTATGAGTTTGATAATATTTGGACTTTTTTATTGGCTCGTTAGTAATCAACCATATATGCAATTATTTAGAATTTAAGTATATAACACGACAGAAAGATTCATGTTCATTTGTGAGAGGCGTCTTCCAAAATTAGGGTTTCATTTTCTTCTTCAATCTGTCAGTAGATAAATCAACTATGGAGATTTAGCGTGTCGAAATTGACGAATCTATAAATGGTGTTGTGATATATGAATAACAGAGGCGCTTTACATCAGCTTTATACAAAGAGGAAGAATGCCCTAGAGGCTACATATTAACACAAGCTTCCATAACTGGAAGAAGAGAATATTGCAGTAATAATAAAGAGAGATCTTTAGTATCCTTAACATGCCCCCTCAAGATGGAGAGGTGTCAGCAACTCCAATCTTGTGTCGTAACTCAAGAAATCTGAGGCGTGGTAGGGGTTTCGTCAAGGCGTCAGCCAGCTGATCTTTGGTGTTAATGTGCGCGACTTGTAGCATTCCATGTTGTACTTGTCCTCGGATGAAATGATAGTCAAGAGCAACATGCTTCATGCGTGAGTGAAAGACAGGGTTAGCGCAAAGGAATGTGGCACCAAGATTGTCACAATAGATGACTTGGGGGGCTGTAGCGTGACTTCGAGTTCGCTGAGAAGATTGCATATCCATCAGATTTCTGCTGATGTATTAGCAACCGACCTGTATTCAGCTTCCGTGCTGGAACGAGCGACACCGGTATGCTTCTTTGTTGTCCATGACACTGGTGATTTTCCAAGATAGACGATATGTGCATTTGTTGAGACATAATCGTCGGAGTCGTCTGTCCAATCAGCATCGGAGAAGGCATGAAGAGTAAGAGGATTGTTGGTTGAGAATAAATACCATGCGATGATGTAGCAGCTAGATATCTGAGAATTCGTTTTGCCGCTTGCCAGTGCAGATCAGTAGGTCGGTGCATGAATTAAGATAGACGATTCACTGCATACGCTATATCCAGCCGTGTGAACTGCAAATACTGAAGGCTTCCAATGAGTTTTCAAAACTCGGTGGGATCATGTAGAGTAGAACCAGACGTTAAAGTTAGTTTCGGAGATGATGCCATTGATGTTGAAACCGGTTTTGCGTCTTCCATTTTGTATTAATGCAGGAGGTCGAGAACATACTTGCGCTGAGATAGATGAAGGCCTTTGTTGGTGCGGTGAGCTTCAATACCGAGGAAGTAGTTGAGGTATTCTGCATCCTTGACAAAGAAGCATTGCGCTAGGAGAGACAAGATACGGCTTATGGCGGGCTTGCTATTTCCGGTGACAAGTATATCATCGACATAGACTAGGAGGTAGACGTTCGTTTCCTTTTGAGAAGACAAACATCGAGGTGTCTGCCAATGAGTTCTTGAAACCGAGACTGAGTAGAAAGTTTTTGAGCTCCATGTACCATGCTCTTGGCGCCTGCTTGAGGCCGTAGATGGCTTTCCTGAGACGACAGACGTGTGAGGGTTTATCAGGGTCGATGAAGCCAGGTGGCTGTTCCATGTAGACCTCTTCAGCCAGTGTTCCTTGAAGGAACGCATTATTGACGTCAAGCTGCTGAACTGGCCAAGAGCGTGAGAAGGCAATGTCAATTATTAGCCTTATTGTGATTGCCTTAATCACTGGACTGAATGTAGAGGTGTAATCGCGGCCGTATTGTTGGTTGTAACCCTTTGCAACTAGTCTCGATTTGCACCTGCCATGAGAACCATCTGGTAAAAACTTATTCTTGCAGCGACAACCAACTATGTTTTGATGCGGTTGACGAGGGACGAGATCGAACGTCTGATTGCGAAAAAACGCGTCAAGTTCTGTAGACATGGAATTCCACCATCGCTTATCGCTTAACGCTTGATTCACTGTACGGGGCTCAGGTGGGTAGGTGTGGGAGAGTTTAGCGGTGAGGTTAAACTTGGAGTTGGGTTTGAAGATGCTGTTTTTGCGTCGTGTAGTCATGGGATGGAAATTTGAGGCAGGAGGCCTCGGGTGTTGGGGTAAGGAGGAAGACGATGATTGTTGGTTTGGTTTTGGGCCAGTATTATTTTTTGTGGATCTGGTTGGGCCTGTGTTATCCAGACGTCAGAGAAGACATATTCAAGAGGTTTGTTTGAGATAATGGAAGACTGAGAAAAAGGTAGTTTATGGGTTTTATTAATAGAGCAGTCTGAGCACAAAGAAGATTGAGAAGACTGTAAAGCTAGAACAGAAAATTTGGTAACAATAGTTTTTAAAATAGACGGTGAGGGGTGGCCCAGCCGATCATTCCAATCTTTTAGGGTAGGTGTAGGTTCTGAAGCTGCGAAAAAGGATTGAAGGGTTGACGGTGAGGCTGGCCACTCGTATAACTCATCCCTGGTTTTGCCGTGGAGCAACGGGACACCCGAGGATAGATCCTTCACCTGGAAGTGAGCAGGAAAGAATTCAACGTAAACTTTGTTAGCATTACACAATCAATAGACAGATATAAATGGTGTTGTGATATATGAATAACAGAGGCGCTTTACATCAGCTTTATACAAAGAAGAAGAACGCCCTAGAGGCTACGTATTAACACAAGTTTCCATAACTGGAAGAAGAGAATATTGCACTAATAATAAAGAGAGATCTTTAGTATCCTTAACAGAATCGTCATGAAGAGAATCTGTGTGGTAGAGTTTTAGCGTCGAATCATCTTCCTTTATGAGACATTACGTCATCTCTTGATTCATGATCTTTAAAAAACATCTTAACTCCGTCTACGAAAATCAAGCAAGACGATTCATTCAATGATAAATATCACAGTTTTAGGTGTGGTTTTTCATATATAAAAAGGTAATCTTGCATCTTTTGAACATCATCTTCACATTTGGTGATAATTCAAAGAACTTATTTGCAGAACACATCTGTTCTTCTTAGTGATTTGAAGGGGGACTCTGTTGTTCCACTGTCCTGGTGCGGTTGTGATAAGCCTTGGAGAGTGTATTTCCGTAAGAAGAGGAGGAACGTTGGAGAGTTGGAAGAGGAACAAGAGATCGTTGGTGCTGACGTGGATTGAGTCCGTTACAAGTCAGTTACAAGCTGTTGGAGTTTGTTACGAGAGCGGGAGTATAAATAGTAGCATTGTTGTAAAGAGAAATAGCTTTTGAGTACTTTGTAATATGATCTAAAGACTAAAGGTCTGGATCTTGGCTTGTATTGCTTTAATAAAGAATACAAGAGAGGGAGGTTGGGCAGAATATTTCAGATATTACAAACAATCTCTTATCATTTGGTGCGGTGAGCGTCTCGAAGCATAGCGTTTACGAAGAAGATGACGAGATCGGCGACGTTAGAAGAATCGATGCAGAGGATCGGAGCGTTAGACGGCAACGTTGAAGATCTGCGTCGGCGATTCGACACTCTTGACGAACGTCTTACCAGATTTACGGCGGTGACGGAAGTAAACAACAGATCCATGGAGACGAAGATGGATGCTAGATTTTCGAGTTTGGAATCGACGCTCCAATCGTTTATGGCTTCGATTCAAAGTCAACATCAGCGTTCGTCTCAACCTGAGACAAGTGATGTGAATCAAACTCAAGAAGATCCGCAGAATCTAAATCAGGTATCTCCTCGACATTTCGAACAATACCGGAGGGAATCTGAGCTAGGTTATCGGTCTTTAGAACGGAGAGCTGATGATCGAAAAGGATTGTATAAGAAAGTAGAGATGCCGATATTTTCTGGTGTGAATCCTTTTGGTTGGATAGCTCAAGCAGAGAGGTATTTTCGCAAGATGAAAGCTACGCCTGAGTATCAATTGGAGTTGGCTTCTCTGAGTTTGGAGGAAGATGCTCTGTGTTGGTTCAATTACGAGATTGAATATGGTGATTTCATGGATTGGTTTGATTTCAAGAGACGCTTGTTAGCAAGATTTGCTGAATCATTTGAAAAAACGCCTGGGAAACGTTTATTCAGCATTCAACAAACTGGTTCGATCGGCGAGTATGTCCGTGAGTTTCAAGATTTAGCATCTCAAGTCAAGTTGGCTGAAGCTCACAAGATTGACATATTTTTCAACGGGATGAAAAGAGAGATGAAGGAGGTTGTGATGATGAAAGAACCACTGACTTTATCTGATCATATTCAGGCAGTGCTTAAAATGGAGAATAGTGAATTTTGCCGCCTGTTTTCGTCAGTAAAGAATCATGACAACAAGAGTAGCAAACAAGCAACGAGTTCAAATTTCAAGTCTTTGGCTAATCCTCAACACCAAACTTGGAACAACAGAGCTAAACCACCGGAAGTCGGGGTTAAGCAACCAGCTCAAGTTGCTGCTTCAAAGAACCAGAGTAGAGTGAAGTTATCAGATGCTGAATATGAGCATAAGAAGAAAAATGGCCTTTGTTTTTCGTGTGATGAAAAGTGGACGAGTGCTCATAACAATACTTGCAAGAACAAACACTTACAGGTTATGATTGTAGCACAAGGATGTGAGATGGAGATTGTGGAGGAAGAGTTCCATGATCCGTGTGAAGAATTACAAGACACCACGACTGAAACGATGGAGATGTCGTTATACTCATATATGGGATGGTCTTCTCTGGCGACAATGAAGATGGAAGGCTTTATTGGGAAGGCTAGAGTGGTGGTTTTGATTGACAGTGGGGCGACCCATAATTTTCTATCACCTGAGGTAATGGAGAGAGCTCACCTTCAGTTAGAAGACAGGTCTTCTTTCAAAGTCTTGTTGGGAACAGGGATCACTGTTAATGGTTCGGGTATTTGCAAAAACGTCTTGCTCCAGTTGCAAGCAGTGACCATTAACACTGAGTTTTTGGTTTTAGATCCTGGCAGTGTGGATGTGGTTCTAGGTGTTCAGTGGCTCAGAACGCTAGGCAAATGTGAAGTAGATTGGGAAAATCAGGAACTTTCTTTTATTTCAGCAAAAGGAAAAGTAACTTTGATGGGCGATCGTTCATTAAACTCGAAAGCTTCAACCTTGGCATCTATTTTAACGGGATTTGAGTTTCAGGATGTTGGGTTTGCTCAATCAGAAGAAGTTCAGAGTACTATTGGCTTGCCTGTGCCGATAGCTGAAGTCTTAGAACATTATTCATCTGTGTTTCAAGAACCAACTCAATTGCCGCCTAAGAGAGATTTTGAACATAGCATACGGTTGATAGAAGGATCTAAAGAAATTTCTGTTAGACCGTATCGCTATCCTCATGCTCACATGACTGTAATTGAGCAGATGGTGAATCAAATGTTAGAGTCTGGAGTAATTAGACCGAGCAACAGTCCTTATGCAAGTCCAATCCTATTGGTCAAAAAGAAAGATGGAGGATGGAGGTTTTGTATTGATTACAGAGGATTAAACAAGTTGACTATTCCTGATAAGTTTCCAATACTAGTTATTGATCAGTTGTTGGATGAGTTAAATGGGGCTACGGTTTTCTCGAAGCTGGATTTGCGTTCCAGTTATCACCAGATCAGGATGTGTGAAACTGACATAGAAAAAACAGCTTTCAGAACTCATGAGGGCCACTATGAGTTTGTCGTCATGCCTTTTGGTCTCAGTAATACACCAGCAACATTTCAATCCCTGATGAACGCGATATTCAAACCTTTCCTCAGGAAATTCGTTTTGGTTTTTTTTTATGACATCTTGGTTTATAGCAAGACCGTGGAGGAGCATTGTGAGCATTTAAAACGTGTTTTGGAAACTTTAAAAAACCATTCTCTGTTAGCAAACAGGAAGAAGTGCTCGTTTGCTCAAACTCATATTGACTACTTGGGCCACATTATTTCAAAAGAAGGATTTGCTACTGATCCAGCAAAGACTGAGGCAATGAGATCTTGGCCGTCTCCGAAGTCTATCAAAGGATTGCGAGGCTTCTTGGGGTTGACAGGTTATTACAGAGGATTTGTAAAAGGATATGGAGTGATCGCTCGACCATTAACTGGCCTGTTAAAGAAGGACAGTTTTGATTGGACTGGGAAGTCACAAGCCGCGTTTGATCAGTCGAAAATGGCTATGACAACAACTCCGGTTCTTTGTTTACCAAATTTTAAAGAGTTGTTTGTAGTGGAGGCAGATGCGTCAGGGTTTGGTTTAGGTGCAGTCCTCATGCAGAATCGCAGACCGATTTGCTATTTCAGCAAGGCCTTGACACCTAAGGAACAGTTGAAACCGATTTACGAGAGAGAGTTAATGGCAATTGTTTTAGCAGTGCAACGTTGGAAACATTATCTCATGGGAAGGCGTTTCTTGGTGTACACGGATCAGAAAAGTTTGAAATTCTTGCTTGATCAAAGAGATGTGTCGATGGATTATCAGAAATGGCTTACCAAGCTTCTGGGGTTTGATTTCGAAATCATTTACAAGGAAGGAATTGAGAATAAAGCAGCAGATGGCCTTTCACGTATTGAGTATGAATCTTCTTTCAACAATGAACGGCTTCTGTGTGCCTTAACAGTGTCATCAAACCTTCAGATGCAGGACATTTTCGAAGAAGTCGATTCTGATCGGGTTTTGCAACAGGAAGTGCAGGATATAGTCCAGGGAAAGAGTGAAAAGAAGCACTACTCTGTGATTAAAGGACGTTTATTCTATAAAGGACGTTTGGTCCTTCCTAAAACGTCGAAGCATATTGCTGTTATCCTTCAGGAGTTTCATGATGGCGTTGTAGGGGGCCATTCGGGAGTTTTGAAAACAATTAAGAGAATTCAGAGGATGTTTCATTGGTCGAAGCTTAAAGAAGATGTACACCGGTATGTATCTGAGTGCACCATTTTTCAAACTCATAATCATTCTACACTTCATCCTGGGGGTCTTCTACAACCTATTCCACTTCCTTCTATGATTTGGTCCGAAGTATCAATGGACTTCATTGACGGATTACCGAAGTCGGAGGGTTTTTCGGTGATAATGGTTGTGGTGGATCGATTAAGCAAATATGCTCATTTTGTGGCTTTGAAGCATCCGTATACAGCTACTTCAGTGGCCGAAAGTTTCATTCGTGAGGTGGTTAGACTGCATGGGTACCCTCTTTCTATCATATCTGACCGTGACAGAGTGTTCCTCAGTAAGTTTTGGAAAGAGTGTTTTCGTTTAGCTGGTACTACACTCAAGTTCAGCACAGCGTACCATCCACAGAGTGATGGCCAAACAGAAGTGGTCAATCGTTGTCTAGAGGCTTATCTGAGATGCTTTACATTGGCTAATCCGAAGCAGTGGCTGAAATTTATGTCGTGGTGTGAGTACTGGTACAATACATCCTACCATACCTCTACACATACATCTCCGTTCAATTTGGTTTATGGAAGGGATCCTCCGTCTCTGTTACATTTTGAGGAAAGATCTACTACAAATTTTGAATTGGAAAGAATGTTGAAGGAGAGAGATGAGAAGCTACGTCAAGCTAGAGAGTTCTTGACTAAGGCACAAGCGGCAATGAAAGATAATGCAGATAAACATCGGCGTGATCTTCAGTTTGAGGTGGGGTCCTCGGTTTTCTTGAAACTATGTCCCTATAGACAGAAAACGTTAGCGAAGACCATTTGTAGGAAGCTGGCAGCGCGGTATTATGGGCCTTTCACGGTGCTAGAACGAATTGGTCCTGTTGCGTATCGTCTGCAACTACCTGTGGATTGTAAGATACATCAAGTGTTTCATGTTTCCCAATTGAAGCCGGTTTTGGGTAAGAATCACTCTGTTCTAGAGTTACCAACTTCGTTGACGAAGGGTGCTGAGTTTGTGTTGGAACCTGAAGCTTTGGCAAGTTATCGTTATGATGATGAAGGTCATTTGGAGGTTTCAGTGCAGTGGAAAGGATTACCAATTCATGAAACATCTTGGATGCGAGTGAGGGATTTGAAAAGAGATTTTCCTACGTTTGAGCTTGAGGACAAGCTCAATTTGATTGGGGGGGGGTAATGATAAGCCTTGGAGAGTGTATTTCCGTAAGAAGAGGAGGAACGTTGGAGAGTTGGAAGAGGAACAAGAGATCGTTGGTGCTGACGTGGATTGAGGCCGTTACAAGTCAGTTACAAGCTGTTGGAGTTTGTTACGAGAGCGAGCGGGAGTATAAATAGTAGCTTTGTTGTAAAGAGAAATAGCTTTTGAGTACTTTGTAATATGATCTAAAGACTAAAGGTCTGGATCTTGGCTTGTATTACTTTAATAAAGAATACAAGAGAGGGAGGTTGGGCGGAATATTTCAGATATTACAAACAATCTCTTATCAGGTTGCCTAGATTCTGGGTAGCTAGGAATGTCAGAGACTGTGGTGAATTGATGGGAGTGTACATGGCTTCTACTTGATTCTGATCTTTGATCTTATAATTGTAGTATTTTTCCATTATTCATGCATTCACATTCATAAGTATGAAACTGTAAAATAGATTTTCATTGAATCTCTTTGCATGTTTTATTGTGAAACAGTTTGTTGATGCTGGATACTTTTCCTATCTTAGCTAATGATCATAGTTGTCATGAGCTATTCGGGGTTCAGATTCATAAGCTTCAAATGTTTTTTCCCAGATATTTATTGAATTTCTTTTGAATTTGATACTTTGAAACCGTTTGTTGATTATGCTTTTTCCAAGATCTTTCGTGAAATTGTTTTGAATTTGATATTTGAAACCGTCTATTGATTATGCTCTCTTTCCACATTTTTCAGTCGACCCTCATGGCAGCCACCGTTCATCGTCTCACCTCTTCGAGGGACCATATGTTGATTGTGATGCTGCTAGATTGGGTTTTTGTTTGTATCTCTTCCAAACAAGGGAGATTGTGTCATCGGAGCTTCACCAATATTTATTGGAACCGTTGCTATTAATTTCCGAACAAACCTTCACGCCAACATGTCACTCCAATGTTTTTAGTAATTACCTATAGATCAGGATCTGTTTTTCAAAATGATGTCTTTCAAGTGTTTTTCTTTAGTTCTTCAGGTTGAAAAGAAGCGTTTAACCGACAGTATGTGTGACACGCTCTTTATAGCAACGTTGCAATCCCAATTCACCTCTTCTCAGACAAGACGTTAAGGTGAACATCAAACATGAGAAGGTGCATAATTCAAATGAAACATGACTTTCTTATATTTTTTTACTTCATGTTGGATAGAGTTATCAGCTGATAAGTTTGATTTTATACTTGAAACTTTTAAGATTCCCCCAATTTGTTTTCTGATGTTCTTGGAACTGCTTGCAGTGATGGTATGAAGGGCTACTTGACTCCATGTTCAGGGGAGACTCTCCTGCTTATATTCAGGTCCCCAATATAGGGCCTGGAGGACATCTTGACCAACCAATTTATGTGAGATCACAGTCTTAGATCAAAGGTTTCTTCTAACTTTTAACGGCCTCTACTTCCGAATCTTTCTTACTCTCTCCCGCTATTATTCTTCTCCTGCATCATCTTCCTCTCTTGAAATTCTCTCCATATTTTTCCTGATTGAGTTTCCCATCTCTGGCAAGCTTGCAACCATATATATACCAAAATTATGGTTTGGCTCTCTAGGTGAAGAAGTTTCCTTTTGGTGTTTGGTCTGAGAATGAACACTATGGAAAGAATGCACTTGACTTCTCCAATGATACTTTGAAGATAGAAGAAATACAACATCTAATACTTTACTTGAAGATCATAATATTATGGAGAAGATACTATTTCTAATGGTTCCAATCTTCGCAGCATTTTTAAATAGCATTTGTTAAAATCGTACTTTTTAAAAATTTGAAGTCTATGAAAAGATCCTCGTGATGGTCTGTTATACGTATGTTTATATTTAATTTTTGCTGGCATTATATGTTACACGAAAAGGTCCTTAGATATCTATGTAACTACTACTTTATACAGTAATAAAATAATTCAATTACACACTCACCCAAAAAAAAGTTCAATTACATCATACTTTGTAGATAAATTTTTATATCAAATACCATAGACATATTATTACCTTATATCCAACTTACAAAGTTAAACAACTAAAAACTGAATATCGCAAATACTATTAAAATTATCTGATTCATTAATAATATATAAAAATTATATTTAACAATTTGTATGTAATCACTCATTTGCTAATAAATTCAACAAATAGTCATTTGTGCACATTTATGGTATATTCAAACTGGAAAATTGAAAATTTAGAAAAGCTATTTACCAAAAACTAAAATAAAGCCTTTTTCAAAAAAAAAAAACTAAAATGAATATGAACATTAATTGTTTTCATAAAAATTTATAGATTACATGATTAAAATGTAAAATAATTATATAAGTAAAAGTAAAATTAATACTGAATTTATTAGATAAGTCTATAATTTCTAAACATGTAACATAAGTAAATGGTGAATGTTAATATTGTTTTAAGAGAAATCTAAACAGTTAAAAATATTTGAAAACAATTTAAAAATTATATTATTTTCCACTTGCATACCCGCCTGTAGGGCGGGTTCAACCCTAGTTAAGAATATAACATCACTTTTTGGAAAATTAAGTTCATATACAGATTTTTCCGGTATTATCCTTTGTGGTTGTAAGTTGCCGGTCAAAGAGAGAAAAGAGATGACGTCGACGAAGAACATATGTGGATGGAAAAAAAAAGAGGATGTCATGAATGCTTTATGATAGCTTTTTGACAATATATCATACAAATATAATATGTATTTGTTGTTTCACCAAACATGAGAAAATCATGGAAACATTATCGATGACCTTTTTTCATTTACAAAAGAATAGTATAGAGTCTATATAAATAGTACAAGGTAACTAGTTTTTTTTTTGTTGTTTACATTATAAACCATAAAACTCTCCCCCTAACCACCCACCACTTAAACAATAAACTCTAAACCCAATCAATAAACCCTAAACCCAAATATAAAATATAATACAGTATATATTTACAATATGATAACATAAAAACAAGTTATTCTATTTTATACAAATGATATAGAAACATCAGAATGTTTTACACTATTTAGTTTGGTAGTCTAACGAATGAAACATGCGAGAAAGGAAAAACATAAAAATGTATTCTAAAGACTTTACATATACTATACTACAAACGCTTGAAATTAGAAGAAAATAGAATGTAAAAAAAATATAGAAAAATATGATTAATAGTTAATAGTAAAAATATGTTCAACTTTCGTTATCAAAGATTAACGATGTTCATAAATATAAAATGATGGTTACAATAAAAAAAATTACAACATATACTTTTAAACAAAATAGAACATATTTTAGTAATTGTCAGATGGAATAAAACATGATAATAGTATAGTAAAAGAACATATTGAGCAACATAATAGAAATAGAACATCAAATAAACACATATAATACATCTTGAGTAAGAATTTCTATTCTATTTATATATAGAAAAATGCACAATAAGCAAAAAATGTTTATATTCTCCTATTAATTTTTGGTAACTAACTAGGAAAGTGAATCTAATAATCGCGGTAGAGAATGAAGTTGCATGTGATTCAGTGGAGAACATTTTATTGTTGATATAATAGATGTAAGAGGAGAAGAGACTATGGGAAGAGCTGGAAGATGACGGTGGCAGAAGCGAATATTGTGACTATAATTAAACAATCAATAGTGTTGGTGGTGCAAAATATACATATGAATTGATTGAATTAGAGTGATTCAATGTTTTTGTGTTCATCAATACGAAAGAGAAAATGGGGTTCAAAGGAATAGAAAGAGAAAGCAAAAAAGAAAAAGAAACTGTTGCAACAAAGGGTAATTTGGCAAATAATATAGAAAATATGTTAAATATTGTAGTCAAGTTTTTTCTTTTAGTTAGATAATACATTATAATTTGTTTGATGGTCATACAATGCAATTTCCCTTTTAAGAAAAAAAACATTAATCAATCTGGTGACCAATTATTTAAATAATAAAATTTTGACATCATAAATATCTAATAAATATATTTAACATGAAGTAGGTTTATGAATGGGATTTTGTTTGGTTTTGTAGGAATTCACTAGGGTTTCGTGTTGGACTTATGGGGCTGGGTTTAGTTTCCATCTCTAGTAGGGGGTTATGATGGTTCATATAAAAATTACTCCTTCGTTTTTTTATATGATGTTTTAGAAGATTTATGTTGTTTCAAAATATAAAATGTTTTGAGATTTTAAGGTTAACTTTAACTTTATTGAAAACTGCTGAGCCAATAAAAATTTTACAGTTTTTTATATAATTGGTTGAATGATTTTCAAATAATATCTTTAAAAGTATTTTTTAAAATAATATAAATGTCTTAATCTCCGTGCACTAAACCAAAACATCAAATAAAAATAAACGGAGGAAGTATAAAATTTATATAGGGTGCATAAAAGTTATAAATAATACTAGACTTTTTAACCCATGCGGAAACCAAATGCACGGGTTTAATTTTTTATTAATGTATTTATAATTTTTTCTATTATATATTGTATAATTTTATAGAGTTTGTTACTGTGTGGATCATTTAAATTTATTGTTATACAATGTTTATTATTTTGATATCTAATATATAGTATCATTGTTGTTAATTAGTCTCAACTTTATCTAATATAATTATATGGATGACCATATTCAGAAAATGAGTAAACTGAACATTTCGTTTTTACTTTTTTCTTTATAAATAAACATTTGTTATAATTATTATTGATATTATTTTAATATTTACCATATAACTTATTGTATATTATTATACTCCCAAAAAAATCTATAGAGTGAATGTGATAATTTAACACATTGTTTCAAATTATCATTTGTATGATATTTTTAAGATAAGCAAGGTTTACCAGAATCTCTGAATAAAATTATGTACGACTTCTATGTAAGTCGTTTAGAAAAAAAATTGTTTAATATTTCAGTTGTAAACTAACCTAAGATGACTTCTATGTAAGTCGTCTAGGTATAACAAAATATTGATTTTTAAATTTTCTGACACATTTGAGACAAATGAAAAAAACAACCTATTTTCTCTAGACGTCTTGAGTTTTTTTTTCTATCAACAAAGGTGGATGACTTACGTGTAAGTCGTCTAAAAAAATTAAAAATCAATTACAAAACTAACATCTACATTGACCAGACGACTTCCAAGTAAGTCGTCTGGGCAACATATCTGGAAAAAAAATCTCGATTTCATAGTTTCAACCAGTGAGATAACTTGTTTAGAACCCAGAACTCTTCTCCAATCATCCAGAATCTCAAATAAAAGCGACCCACCAAGACTCGTAAGCTTCAAGGGTTCTAAGAACTAAAAACTTTTAGAATCAAAATTTTGGGGTTTTTTGGATAAATATGGAAAGAAAGTGAAAGAAATATTGTTTTAAGTTCGTAAGAATTGAGAAAGAAGAAGTGTAAATCGATTTGGGGTGCATTAAGAGCTTCAAATTGGTTGTTCATGGTGGTTGGTGTATTGATGGCAATGATAATCTTGTAAATAATTAAAGATAATGAGGTTAGAAAAATAAGAATGCCATTTTTGAAAGAAGAAAAAAAACTAATGGCATTTTCGTAAATAATGTGAACTTGTGGAATGAATAGAACAGAAGAAAAATTCAAAAAAGAACATAAGTTAGTTTTGTTGTTGATTTCATGTTTTTCAGACCGTTTTGCAAATAACCCTAAAATGTAACTTTGAATGTCAGGAACGTGAACTCAATAGCATGAGTTGGCTGGATTAGATTATCATATGGGACAAGATGAAACAGCGGGTTTTCTCTACTCTCTTCAAGGGGATGATGTAAACTATGGTTTGCGGAGATAGTCAACGTTTAATAGACATCATCAATAAAAAAGAAGATAACAGTATAACACAAGTGGGGAACATGCTTCAATATGCGAACGTTACTGGATTGTTTTCTTGATTATGTCAATCACGAAAAGAACCAAGCAACAGATGTACTCTAAAGAAAATTACATGAATCTTCTAAGTTATCTCAGTATCACAGTATTTTCCTGATTTGGCTTTTTGTAGTTTCTTGTTGCTATCTAATATTAATTCAGTTGACAAATACACTTTAGTGTTTTCAGCTTGTCACTGAATAAATCAATTTTTTATTCGATGAAAAACATCCAATCAACCGAAAAATGTTTTCAATTCGTTGTGTCTTTTTCGATTTCGATTTTTTTGTTTGTTAAGAGACGTATGGAAAAATGAAAAAAAAATCCAACATGAAAAACTCAAAAGCTTCCACTGAGCTCACAAAGAAAATGGTATACAAGTTAGTTCAGTTGTTGCAACCCAAGGAGCTTCAGCATCTCAAAATGAAGATTTCTCAACATCTGAATCAGCTTGATAGACACCACCAAATGATGATTTCTCAATCTCCAAAAATGTGGTTTTTCTGCCACGCCATATTCGAGGCTGGAAACGATAGTAACAGAAGCTGAATCATTTTCTTATGGCATAACCAACTAAGAGGAATTGTATCCTCCTTTTTCTTCCAATCGTTATTCTACACTACAAGACAATTCTTTCGCTTTTTCTACTCACTTCTATGTTTTGGAACTTGTATTCATCTCGCATATCTTTTCATCTAAACGTATGCTTAATTTCTTCTTTATCACTCTCTAAAAAGCTTATTAATTACTATCTTGCTTAAGAACTATCGAACAGTTGACCCAGTGACCAAGGCTTAAAATTTTACAAAGACACTATCTCAAACACTGGGAGCAAACAACTGAAGCCTGTGTTGTACTTCACTTTTTATGTGCAGAGTAATAATGAGGTCAAAAAGAATAGCTGTTGGGTCCGTATAAAATGTGACACTCTAATACTACCAAGTACGAGAAAACTAATGGAATCTACAAGAAAAGAAGTATTTTCAAAATCTATCTTCCTTATGAATCTGTTACCATGCGTGTCTACTTATCCGTTTCCTTACCGGAAAAGTTAGGACACTGAGGCGGATATATCTCCTTCTGCAAGTCTCGGGGCCGCCAAGAAGTTGAGAGTTCCAGCTCCTCCACAATAAGATAAGTCTCACTCAAGAGACGAAGAGATATGTTTATATGGAAGTGATGAGACCAGTTTGGTTTGTGCATAGACATGAGCAGTCCGGTTCAGTAGAATTTCTTAGGACAATGCGTTTGTCGCGGTTACTCATTAGCTTGATGAGTGGTAGCTTCTGTGAGACTTGACGCCAGATCTCCTTCACTGCTCCATTAGGGTTATCATAGTCAAAATACCGTCTTACCTGCATGCCCATCACACATGTGTGAGAAACGTCTACTTAAATTATTAGGAGTTGAATAATAGAGAAAGTTATGTACCTGTTTCATCTCTCTTTGATACTCCAGAACCTTCTCGGTTCCTATCTTCCTCAGCATCCCAACCAAGAACCCTGGCTCCAGAGCCACACCGGCCTCGACGAAAATCGAAAACTTTCTGTAATCTATAACATCTTCGAAAGGTAACTCGATGCTATCGCTTACAATGACGGGCACACACAAGCTGACTATGGAGTCAAAGAGTCTGCATGCGGATGGAGTGTCGCCCGCAGGGTTTAGACAGAACTTTGAAGTATGCATTCCTTTCGTAGCAGCTCGTCGATTCTCTCTGGATTGAGTTCCATGTTTGATGGTCACATCTTCTTCCTTTTCAAGAACTTGGAATAGCAAATCACGAACTTTCCCACCCTAAAGACACACAAACACAAAGAATCAGTCTCAGAATCAAGACTCCATTTCAAGAAAGACACACAACTATTAATGCAACTTACATCTTTGCGGTATCGATTCCCCATGAAGAAGAGCAACGTGTCACGACCCTCCACACCAACTTCACCAGTAAATAGATTAACCCTATGAGAGTAAGGTATCACCACATCTTTAACAAACGACCCTTGATCACCCCTAAGCCTCCCAAAATCCGCCACCAGCAAAACCGCATTCTTGACCCGGTCCAAGATCCGGTACAACGCGTTCGGATCTCCCGCGGGTATAACATGATCTCTCCCTCTATTCCTCCTCCACCACTCCTGGCCCTCGAGCCACTCCACCAACTCCTCCTGCATCTTCTCGTCGCTGTAACCCGACCCGGGATCAACGGGTCGACCCGCGTTAACTATCAAGCTTAGGGAAGAGAACACGGGGACGTAGAAGAGATCAGCTTCTGCAGGATCCAGCACTCGGGTTATCGGAGACCCGGTTGGATCCGTCTCGGGTCGGTTTAGATCCGAGTAGAGGTACCACTCGTGCATATGCTGATGACCTGGATACTTGAGCGTGGTGACGTCATCTACGGGGCTTTTTATTCCGCCGCGGACGATTGCGTGTTGTTGGATGATACCGTGAGTGAATCTTTTTGGGAGATCGTACATGTAAACCTTAACTTTGGGTTTGGGTTGGATCGGAGCAGGTTCTTGTTCTTGTTGGCGGATGAGCTGACGTGGGAGATCGGATGAGGAAGGGAGGGAGCGGCTGACGGAGGCGTTGAGGATCACGTAGATGGCGATGACGGAGAGGATGGCGATGGCTGCTCGTTTCAGGAGGGATGATTTACGCGCCATTGTTGGAGGGTTTTCAGGTGAGAGAGAGAGATTGGAGAATGTTTACTTTGCGCAAAGTAGAAGACTTATGAAGATGACTGTCGTGATTTCGGTTCGGTCCAAATCTTTTAATAACTACAGATGAAAATTAATAAAATGTCGATATACGTAAATAAACAGAATTATGAATGACCAGAAAATATATATGCATAATTGCGAATTACGAGTCTATGATAATGATAATAAGCATACCACAATTAACTGGTGTGTTAAAATATATATATGACAATTAATGATTTTAAACAATAAAGAGTTGATAACAATCTGTATATTTTTTCTCATTTTGCTTATTTCTTTATTATTAAAATAAATTACACAATTACATTAATCATATAATAAAAATCTAGATTTTTTTTGTGTATGTTGTATTTCGAATTTTTCAAAATGAGTATATTACTAAAACTGTTAAAAGTCTCACATAAACTTTTAGGATCAAGGTTTTAATTTTTTTTTCTATATTACAATATAATGATTATAAGACCATATGAAGAAATAATTTTAGTTTATATATATATTTCATATCGTTTTAATTAAACTATACATCGTATGAAAATATATACATATATTTTGATATTTGCCTTGAACATATACTGAAAATTTAATATTTAATTTTGAAATATGTCATTGTTTTTTTTTAAAAATGATTATAAATTATTGAAACGACTAAACATCTCACATTAAAAAAAATCGTTGGTGTAAAGTTTTGTTACACAAATATGCAAATAATCATAAAATCATATGAGTAGAAACCTCATTTAATAAATATCTATATTAAAAGTGTGCTATATTACTATGTTTATATCATTTAAAATTTAATTATATATCATATACAATATATAAGATTAATTATTTTGATTTATTTATCCTAATTGCGAATAAACAAGAGTGATAGTTAAATTTATATGCATACGCCAATTTATTACATAATAGTAACTGATTTCTTAGTTATTTGATATATATATTTATTATTTTATTTTATAATATGCAGAAAAATATAATATAAATAATAAATATAAATACACAAAGTGCAGATCTTGACCTAACTATGTATCTCTTTAGTTATTTTAAATCTTAAGTATTTTTTAAATCTCAGGTCAAAACAAACGAAATGAGACTAAATTTCAAAAAAAATATTTATATCGAGTAATAACCAAAATATAAAAAAACACACAAGAGAAAAAATTGAAGATAAATAGGATTGACACGTGAATGTGAACTTCTTATAACCATAGTTAATTTTTAAATTGTTAAATAATGGTTATGTTAAATCATGAGCATAATTAATTTTAAATTGTCTATTTGTATTTGAAAAACTTAAAAAAAAAAATTTAAAAAATTTAAAATTTAACTTAATTTTATATAAAATTATTTAAAAAATAAGAATTTTTAAAAGTATAATTTTCTAATATTATTAGACAAATAAGTAAATTATATTAAATTAGTTTTGAAACTTTATATATTTTAAATACAAATATTTTACCAACCGTTTCTTAAAAAGACGTTAGAAAACTTGCTAATACTCTACCAATCAAGCCCAATGACACTCAGTTTATTTTCCTTCACTCGAACACTGAAAAGTGGAAAGATATATGAAATCGGGTCCATTAAATTCTAAGATTTGATCTACAGTTCTAATTACAATCGTTTCTGATCCTACGTATAGATAGTTATATAAAAATTCTAAAATTCTAAAATTTCAAATACATATAAAAACAATCATATGTAAATTTTAAATTTATCAATACTAAAATTTTATATTTTAATTATATATATATTCACCATGCGTAAGAAGCATGTCTTATCCTAGTTAATGAGTACAAAAGATGATTTCCAATTTTTTTTCTTCACTGTGCACATATCATTGCAATATTGCATCACAGATTTTGTTTCTGACCTTTCAGGCTTTCAAATTAGCTTTTGAGGTTTATTTCTAAACCAGAAAATAATAAAATCCGGTCTCGGTTTGGTACAATCTCTCGAAAAGAATAAAACCGGTTTCACACAGTTTGGTACAATCTCTCTACCTAATTATTTTCCGGTTCGTTTATGAATCTTCCATTAGCTTCTTGTTTATACTCAGGAAACTTTGATCCCACACTTGTCGAAGTGCACATTTCCACGTTATAAAATAGTTTCAAAAATCCGTTCCATCACTTTAAAGATCCTAAGGAAAGGAATAAAAGTATAAAAGAACCAATTTGTACTTCAAATGAAGTAAAGAGGCCAAATGAAAGATCATATCAATGTGCCAAAGCTTATTATTTTCTACCCTTGTTCAAGCAATAGAGAAGGAAAAAAAACATAAAAAGAGAAGCAAAGATCGAAATCTCCAGGGTTTTCTTGATTCATCCATGTACATAAATCAAGATTTTGTTTTGATCGCAATGGAAGCTTCCAGAAGAAAAAAAAGCTTAGTGCTTGGCGTCTTCTTCCTCGCAGAACTTGGAGTACTTGTCAGAATCCATCAGCTTCTTTGCCTCTTCTGCATCACTCAGCTCCACCTTTATGATCCATCCATCTTCATACGGGCTCGTGTTCACCTGCGAATTCCAACAAAACAATCTCAGCTCAAGACTACAGAAACAAGAATGTCCTAGCTCATGATGTTTAACAATCATATCAGTCGTTGCATCAAGTTCCTCAAAGTTTAAGTCTTTCACATCAGCTAAAAGCCTAAGACTTTCCAAAAATCGAATGATGTCATCCCTGGAAAAGATTATATATACACATCACCCACTAATCAAGAAGACGTTTACATCATGAAAAGCAGTCACAGAATCAAATCACTAAGCAATGACTGTCACCAAGGAATCATTTTTTTAAGCCATTTGTATCAAATGAAACAAGTAATAAAGCAAATAACACAGAGAGGACTCACCAATCCAGGGGACTCGGTCAGAACCTCATTGACTTCAACCACCTTACCAGAGACTGGAGAATTGATATCACTAGTAGCTTTCACACTCTCAACCGCTCCAAAACTCTCACCTTGTGACACCGACCTTCCCAAATCAGGCAACTCAACATAGACCACATCACCCAAGTGGTCCTGAGCGTGATCCGTTATACCAAAGGTTGCTTTGTTCCCATCGATCTTCACCCATTCATGTGATTCAGCATATTTCAGATCCTTCAAAACCACTATAAACACAGATAATAAAACAAAATAAATGTCAAAGATTCAAACTTTCAAAAATAACTGATACTGAACATGTTGTTTCTTAGCTGTAAACAAGTTGTTTTTCAGACAAAACATAGTTCCACAACAAAACCACTCATACATCAGGTTATTGATCTACAAAACGATCAAAGATCCATACTTTCAATGAAAAACAATCTCAGATTCAATCATAACAGAGAGAGAGAGAGAGAGAAAAAAAAACGAATAGATTATCAAACGTAAGAGAAACGAATCAGAAGGAGACAGAGATTATTCACCAGAAGCAAACCCTCGTTGGGCGATGGAGATCTTAAGATGAGAAGCGACCCTAGAAGCCCACAAGAATCTCGCAGCCATTTTTTTTTCGTGGAGATCTCAAAGCAGAGAGAAAACGCAGATACGCAACAACAACAGTAAGATAGAGAGAGGGAGTGCACTCACCACCGACCGGGTTATTGTTATTATACTAGTCTTTACGAGAAAAGGGTTTGGTGGGTTTGGCTTTTTGTTCCATAAAATATCACTTTCTCAAATGATTATGCTCATGGACCTATTTTGCTTCAACTACCCCACTAAAAGCGACGTTGTGGGAATGTGACACTAGACCATATAGTATAACATGAATAATAATGTACATTCTGATCATAAAAATCCAAACTTTACTAAGAAGGCACAGTTAAAGATGTAGACATCCCCTTGGGGAAAGAGAACTCACAAATACATCCTTATTCATTACATGTTCCACTTGTTCCTCACTACAACAAGCAATAAGAAGAACCTTAGATGTTCCTCCATCAGTTGCACAACCCAAATCAATCATCTCCAGGCATTTCACATACAGTTTCTTAGAACTTTTCACATACACATTTAACTCACATACAGTTTCTTCTTGGTGTAAGCTCCGACACTGGAGGTCCATGTGTCTCAGTGTCCTGTCTGAACCTCTCCTTGAGCTCACCTAAAAGCTCTTCCTCTCTCTCCAAGAACCTGGCTTCACCATAGACATTGATCAAGCTATATTTATTGGATGTGCTTATGTCCGTGGGGTATAACGTCCCATTTGGGTAATGGTATCACCTTTGAATTTCATACAACACAAGCTTATACAATCTCGATACGTGTCTTGAAATGTTATTATCGTCCGCAAGGAATAACAATACTATACACAGTTACAAAATATAATTTTGGCTTACTCCTCAGAGTTCTATTCCACGTTTGCTCTGCTTCAGCGAACTAAAACTTTGGTTTCTTTAGTTTAGGCTCACCAAGATGCAACGATACACTATCCTCGTCATCGGAACTGTTCTTTAAAGCGACAAGATCATCAACTTTATGTTTCACTTGCTCTTTACTACCAGAAGAAGTAGACTCGTTAAACAACAAAGGAGCAAGGAAGAGATGCTCCTCTAGTTCAGGTGTTGGTCTAATAGCCTCTTCTATGTGAAACTCAGGTGGGATAAATGGCTCAAAGTTTTCATCTTGTCTGTCTCCTGAAGGAACCGGGTCGGGTGGGGATGACTGGCTAACGGTTGAATCAAGGGCTGTAACCGAAGTGTTTCTCTGTTCTCTTGCAGCTGCTGCAAGTACACAAAGCCACAAAGAAATAAGTTAAGAACTATCTGAGAATGCTAAGAAGAGAGTGGTGTTAAACCTTCAAGCTCATGGTTAGATGTGATGAGATCAAGCTCCAAGAGATCCAAAAGCCGACCAAGATCAACTCCACTTGTCCAGTTCTCAGGTTCTTGACCAGCTATAAGTTTCAATCTTCCTCTATTAGCTGTTCCTCCCCAAATGATCCCAACTGGTCGTGGCTTCTGACCATTTGGACTCGTTAAGAGTATAAGGCTTCCACTATCACCTTCAAGGTCAAAAGTTTGCTGGTTTTCACCAATAACCAAAAAGTCCGTGAGGAAACATATCCCTTTCTCGTCATTGTATTCCAAGGCATACGCCATTACGGTTCCAGTGGTGTATCCAGAGCTTCTTCCAACTTTAACAACTTGTTTCCCAATGAGACTATCAATAGGGGACTGCAAGTCTATGGCTTGAACGTTGCCTATCTCACCTATCCCTTTTATCACCGTGGTTACATTGCTCGTATCAAAATCTTCTGCAAAAGGAATGAATGCACCATCTGCTCTCACAAATGTTTCTGCATTGGAATAAAGACATGAACCGTTCATGATATGCCGGTTCCTGATCAGAATGATACAGAGATATGAAATGAGGTTGTACCTGGATTGGTACCAGCAAAGATGCCGTACCACTGGTCATCTGTGATGAAAGATGTTGCTCTCTCAACTGCACCGAGGTAGACACCAGGTCCAAGGCTTGGAGGTAAAGGATGAAACATTTTCTGGCTTGGATAGTCCAAATCAACTGCGACGTGCCGGTTTGTAAGGAAACCAATTTGATGGTTGCCCGTTTTGCTTTTCACAATAGCTCCCAAGGTTCCATATGTTTCTTGGCTTGCAACCTAACAAACACAGAACACACAAATGAGACGACTTTACGCTTACAGTTTGCAGAAGAAGGAGAGATAGGAAAAAAGATGCACCTGAGAACCAGAGCCAATGCAGGGATCACTTCCTCTCAAGCCATCTACAAGCTCATTATAAACCTGCTCCTTTGGTGTAGCAGCAGGAGCACCGTAATATTGGAACTCCACAACATCTACATCGCACCATACCCCTCCAGGACCCTATTAAGACACAAACACATTACTTATCATCTAATGTTCTGATCAAATTTCTAAAAAGCTATGCGTTGAAGATAACTCAACCTCGAGAGCAGAAGGAAGACACTGCATTGGATTCAGCCACTGCCTATGGACTTTCCTAGCAACAAACACAAGTATAGCCGGAGTATTCGTCAACACACCACGGGTGATCCGGAACCCAACTGCAGTACCGAGGCTAAACCGTCTCAGGATCTTACTATGAAACGCTCTAATAGTCATGAGCTCAAGCAATGTAGTGGCTTGTTGTCCTGATGGCAACCTCCCTACAATTTCAGGCAAAACACCTTTCTGAAGATTACCAAAATAGTTAGCTCGGTCTTGTACAGCGTCGTTGAGGCGGGTGAGAGTAGGCCAGGAGAAGTAAGGGGCGTTGCTCTCTGCGTGTTGGATGTTGAGTGTGAAGGGGTGAAGAGGAGAAGGGCTTGAAGATGATGGAAGACTCATGTGATTACAGTGATGGTTTCTCTCTAAGTCTAAAGCAGAATCCTCGGATTCAGAAGAAGCTGGTTGTATGAATCTTTGACCATAACCTCCCAAAGTCATAGCTTATACTCAAGAAATCACCGCTGTACTGTTTCAGCTCTGTAACAAAGATTCCATCAATGCGAATTTTTAATATATTTTTTTGGTCAGCTAAGCCTCATACATACTGAGTCAAGCTGATTATAACTTAAATGGGAAGATAAATAAACTCGAACTTGTTCCTATCTAGCAAGAGAGACAGAATAGACATTTAAACGGCTGAGGAACATAACTAAACTGAAATTCATGAAAACTAGTCCTAAGCTAGGTGAAGTACTCTATAGGCCCGCTACTATCGACTGGTCATGATTATGTAAAAAATTAAAAAGTCATGAAAACTACTCCTAAGCTGGATGAGCTAGTCTAGGTCCGTTTTGAAGTTATAGACCAATCCATAGATTCATCAATCATCTTGAGTAAGTATTCAAAGATATCCGAGTGGATGTTTCTTTCACTTTCATTTGAATTGTTAATAATACAATCAAAATTGACATATTTATGCAGATTAATCACAATAATAAGAGAAAATAATCCAAACCCAAATTGAGTTTCATGAACAACCCTAGAAGTTGAGTAAACCTGTATAACCATCTTCAAAATTCAAAATTTACAATCCATAAGAACATACACGCAAAGAAAGAAGGAACCTAGAATCTACATCATGCAGAAAATAAAACAAAAGGTCTTATGGAGTCTAATCCAAACCAAACATAAACTCAATCCAGCAAAGACGATAAAACTCACCGACAGGACAATTCTTGGGAGTAGCAGCGAGAACGAAACCAAATTGTGTCCTAAATTAGTGGGATGAGAGAGAGGTAGCTGCATTTAAGGAGAGAGAGGATTGCAGATAGAGATGGAAGCAGAAGAAGACGAGGGGAGAGATGATGATGATAGCAATTGCTGCATAATAGTCTCTTCTTGTTACTGTTGATGGTGGTGGTTGTGTGTAATACAGTACATCAATTATCTTCTTCCTTTTTTTTTCAATTTTGTCGACGCATGAATAATTGTTATCTTATTTATATTCTTCTAAAGCTCTTTTTCTTTTTGGGTCAACACCAATAAAATCTCTTTTTAAAATTATTGGTATGTTCTTTTTTGCTATTATGTTATTCTTACCATCTCTTTTGGGTTTTGTAGTTTTTTCCTATAAGATTATTTTAACAATGATCAAATTATGATTTTTATTTGAGTATAAGAAAAAGTGCTAAATCGATACTAAAGTGAGTTGTTCTCTTTGCTTCAAGGGAGGTTTTCTAAACCTCATGTAATGTTATTTGCAGAGAACTATATACCTCAACTTGAGGAACTCAAGTACTATTACAACTATAAGATTTGATCAGGTGAAGGACTCTGACCGTAATACCGAGAAAGACAAGATGGTGTTGCGACTTGTATTCAGACTCTTCTTCTTAATTGTTCTTTCATTTTAATGTTCAATGAATTAGTAATAGGCTAATAGCCTTGGTACTAGTCTTTCTCCTATAGTCAGTTTGTGTTATGTAGTTTTAGCTGCATTGTTCAACTCTTGAGTTATTTCACTGAAACTCACACTGAGCTAATTGTTTCATAGTTTATTTTTCATAAGCTGCATTGTTAAGTAGTGCAAGTTTGCAGTTATTTGTTTAACAATTATCTAGAACTTAAAATTCCCACATCTATTGTCTACGGAATGCTTTGTCTGGGTCAAACCCATATGACCTTACAATCCGTCTTCACCCACTTGTTTATTGATTAATTTCAACTGTTCAATGGTGATGTGGATGGACCTTGATCATATTGACAGACAACAATAAATAGGACCTCTGATATGTCTTAGTGGTTGCTTAGGCACCAGAGAATCCGCTAGCCCTCTTGTCTGTGTTTGTTTGTAGCTGCACCAAACTCATCTCACATTTGGTTTGATTTGTAATTTCATCACGGAAAGACATTTTTGTTACTATTCCAGGATTGGCTAACATACCGAACAGTGAGTACTTGATTTTAGTTGTGGGATCCACTATTTTGATGATTAATTGATGATTCCAAAATTTATTCTAATATGCTCTTTTAGCTTTTGATATATATGTTTATATATATATATGATGATCTTGAGGATCCAGAAAAGATTACTCTTGAATTAGGATATCCATATAGAAAAAGATACATATAAAATGAGAAGGGATTGTCTGACCTTATGGTAGTCTCTAACTTTCCATGACCACACTTCATTTTAAGATTTACAGTTATATCTCAAGATTTTGACTATGACATTTGGTGTAACTCGATGGCAATTCGAGTTGGGACAAATGAATCCATTTCCCATAGAACAACGGAAGCTAGGTTACTTAAAAGTTTTTTTTTGCCCCAAATTTGGTTTAGATTCGGTTTATGTATAATGGGATATAAAAACATTGTAGTATACATTAATTAACATTTGATTTGGTTCTAGGTAAGGCAGATTTTATCTTTGTATCAAAGTCAAATTAACGAATAAGCTACTGCAATAGCACTAGCCGTTGGATCTGGAGAGGTGACAAATCCGACGTACCAGGTTATATGAGTCCTATACTGACAAACAGCGTCGTGGTGGGTCCCACTCAATATTATCGGTAGCGCAGTTTTTCGTTTTCAAATTTCTCTCTCGTCTCGTCCCCAGAATTGAAAAAAAAAAAAACAAAATGTCCGAGAGAAAATAGGTTTAAAAAAAAAAAATAATCTGCGTGAGAAGAGAGTTTATGCTCGTGACTTTTGATTCCTGTTTCTTCGTTGTCGATTTTAGACATCCACATTGGTCCTCGTAGATCTGAAGAACATACATATAATCCCACCGGATTGGGTATTACGAATTAGCGCGTTTCGTTGACATCGAGATTCGATTGTTGTTGTTGTGTTCGAAGGTCACGACACGACGAGCTAGTTTGATTCGATTTGGAATCGTCTTTTTGATTCGCATTCCGGATCTAATCTGGAGGAGACATTGTTTTGGTGGATCTGCCCTAATCTGAAGAAGAGCCATTCCTTGTCTTTTTTTATTTATTTAATTTAATTATTCTTCTGGATTATAAGAGAGATGGATCTATCGGCGGTTAGCGAAGAGCTGGCTGAGATCGAAGGACAAATCAATGACATCTTCCGTGCTTTGTCGTGAGAAATCTCTTTTATTTTATTTTTAGCTCTTTTCCATGTTTTTTTTTGTGTTCTTGTCCGTAAAGTTTTGTGTCTTGTCTTGTTTTTTTGCGACCAGAAATGGATTCCAGAAGCTGGAGAAGATCAAAGATGCTAATAGGCAGAGTCGTCAGCTCGAAGAACTCACTGACAAAATGCGTGACTGCAAGAGGTGACCAATTTCTTGATTTATATAATTATATATATGCTTTTGATGATTTTGATAATTTGTTCTTCTCTTGCAGCCTTATTAAAGATTTCGATAGAGAAGTCAAAAGCTTGGAAAGTGGAAATGATGCCAACACTAACCGGATGTTGAACGATAGACGTCAATCTATGGTGCCTTAATTTGACAAATTTCGATTCTGTTCTATAATTTCAGAATTATTTTTTTTCCTAATGCCAAGTGTGATGTTGTGCAGGTTAAAGAACTAAACTCATATGTTGCTCTTAAGAAGAAGTACGTGACACTTTTTTACTTAATTCTCTTTTGATTTTTCAGGATCATGTTTTGTGTATAGTTACATTTTTGTTGGAGTTTGTTGCTTGTTATCATGTTTATGATGATGATGATGATGATAATTTGTACAGATATTCATCCAATCTAGCAAGTAATAACAAGCGAGTTGATCTTTTCGATGGACCTGCAGAAGATCACATGGAAGAGAATGTCTTACTTGCTTCAAGTATGTCTTTTTGAACTCTTGCATTGAGGTGCAATAAACTTTTGTTATATGAATATATACTTACCTAGTGTATTTACTGGGAACTTGATCCCTTTCAGACATGTCCAATCAAGAGCTAATGAATAAAGGAAACTCTATGATGGATGACACTGATCAAGCCATTGAAAGAGGCAAAAAGGTAGGTCACTACTCTCTTCTCTCCGTTTACATATATTTTTTCTGAATATATGCCTTCTGATAAGCAAAGTCTCACTGCATTTTTTTGTGTGGCTTTAACAACAGATTGTTCAAGAGACTATAAATGTGGGAACAGATACTTCAGCAGCTCTCAAGGCTCAGGTTTGTAACAATTGCTGCTTCTATTCTGTTCTTTACAACATTCCTCTTTACGAGACCTAAAGGATTGTTCATCTTTTCATTGTTCAGACCGATCAAATGAGTAGAGTTGTCAATGAACTCGATTCTATTCATTTCTCACTCAAGAAGGCCTCCAAGCTGGTCAAGGAAATTGGTAGGCAGGTCAGTCTCCCCTGATTTCTTCTTTATATTTTTCTGAATCTTCCTCCTGTTACCTTTTACTTGACTCTCTGCTCTTCTTCTCTCAGGTGGCCACGGATAAATGTATTATGGCATTTCTTTTCCTTATTGTCATTGGTGTCATAGCAATCATCATCGTCAAGGTACTTCTCAACTCCTTTCTTATATATATATATATATATATATATATATATATATATTAATATATGTGTGTGTGTATATACTCGTAAACACTTCTCTTCTTCTCTTTTTGGATAGATTGTGAACCCAAACAACAAAGACATCCGTGACATACCTGGCCTAGCTCCACCAGCCATGAACAGACGTTTACTCTGGAACCATTACTGAAACCAAAATAATCTCATTTCATGCATTCAAATTACTGGTACGTTGTGCACGCTTCTTGGTCCTTCCCATAAGTGCATGTTGTCGTTAGATGAAGCGGACTCACTTGAGAAAATTAACCAGTTTTTATTCCCATGGCTTTTGTCAAGTCACAGGAATCAAATTCATTTTCTTTACCATCCCAGATTCAAAAAACCCATCATTTTGCTGTTCATGTGCTTTGTATACCGATGACTCTTTATGTGTTATATCATATGTATGTCTTTTTATTTTATTTTTAAACGTGGCATATGTTTCATGTTCTGGTAATAATTTACTCGTTCCTCTGTTTTCACTGGTTTATGTTGAAAGCTGAAACCCATCGTATGAATTTAAAGATATTAGAATATTTCTTTTCTTTACGAATGGGACAGTCCTTGTAACAAACAAGGATCAAGACACTGTAAGAACATTTTCAAGATAAAAACATGAATGACATAAGATCCATAAATATTCTAGGAAATATTCTACCCGTTCCTTAAAGATACATATTTTAGAAAAAAAAATTTGTTTATATAAGATTCATTTTTTACATTTTCAATACATGTTTTATTAACTAACTGTAAACTTCAAAAAACTTAATTGCATTAATTGATTTTTTATTGATTTAAAATTATAGGAAGAAGATAAATACAAAAAACTATGCAAATTTATTATGTTTTATTAAAAAGTGTGAAAAACTAGAATATGGATCTTTTAGGAACATAGTATAAAACATTAGATTGTTTTCAAGAAGAAAATAATTTTCAAGGAAAAGTGGAACAAACATCTAATATAAAATGAGAGAAGCCATGAGAGATATAAAAACAGTTAAATGATTTACATGAACAAACAAACAAGACATATGCGAATATGTCTTTGTGTTTCTTATGAACATATGCTAATGTGTCGCATTCATAGTGATTGAAGGAATCCTATTGTTCATCAAATAGGAAAATCTAGAGTAATCCTTTAGGTTGTAGAATTTCTCAATAAAAAGCAATGTTACACATGATCCTTCCCTAAGGTTCTTATTGTTGCTAACTTGTACCTTTCTTTTCACATTATAAGGACAACCTTTCAAGATCCTCTGTGAGACTTTGCTCATGAAAGTTTCTTGCAAAAAGATTTAAATAATTCGCTTTACTAGCTTCTGCTTCATTTGTAAGCCGTTTCTTCTCCATATATTTGCGTGTCTTTCTCGGTCCTTTATACATGATACAACGGATCATGAGGTCACCAATGCCTCTTGAATCTTCTTTGTTCTCATCCATGGTCAAAAGTATAAAAACGTTTTAGCACAGAAACTCCCACTGAACATAACAAATATGAGTTTCTATAAGGCCGGTTGTAGCGTGTAGCTTCTTCCTCAGCTTCAAAACCTCAAAAAGGATAAATGAAAACCTAAAACACACTAGCTTCTTCAGGATCAATAACATTGATTTTTCTTTAGTCCAAGGTCCTGATAATTTAGCAGCAACGGGAAATATAAAATGCAAGAACAGAGAGGAAAAAAACTATGCATAAAAGATAGACATCTGAGATTACTAGCTCCAATATGCTGATAAATTAGTTAATATATTTCTACTCCAGAGACATGGTCGGGACCAAGGTTTTTTGGCACAAGACAGTGTGTTCTCTGGTCGTATTCCTAAGCACTTATTTTTGACTTGGATGATTGCGAGGGACAGATTAGGAACGCGGGATAGACTTCTCAGATGGGAACTACAAGTTCCAGCAGTTTGTGTACTGTGTAATGGGGGGAATGAAACAAGACTATATCTATTTTTTTATTGCCCCTACAGCAAGGAGATTTGGCTTTATTTCACTTCAAAGCTGAGTCTCTCTCCTCCCATGAGGTTTGAGTATATTCTTAGATGGATGGATAGACCTTCTAGAAAATCTAATGTTGAAGTTATAATTAAACTCCTCTTCCAAGTCTCTCTATACTTTATATGGAGGGAAAGGAACTCAAGAGTGCATACTGATATTGCCAGAACATCAACCTCACTGACTTAAATTTGATCCGTTTGAAAGAACAAATTCATAGCTAGTATATCTATTTGCATGCGATTGTGTTTATGTGCTAGTTGATATATGGTGTTTTTAGCATATTCTAACAATGTTTTCTACAGTGTTTTTGAGTTTTTATCAAGTTTTTTTAGTCATTTTCAAGTCATTATAGGTCTGGAGTTTCTTTGGATGGAAGATGGACCAGTTGGAGGAAAATAATGCAATTTGATGATTTTCACGAAGAACAGTCTGCTGGACTGTTCCCGAGTGAGCGGAGCAACCCGATTGCCTGTTCCTGCGGCAGAAATTTTTATGGAAACCCTAATTATTTCGAGATTCGCCTTAATTCTTCTATTTTTCCTCTCCAGCTGTCGGCAACCTCCATATATATTATTTTTCTCTTTTCTATTATATACTACGTTACTTTTTACACCAGAAACCCGATCTGAGCTTTTGGAGATTTGTGATTCAGTACTTTGTATCTTTGAGGGAGAAGAATCTCTACAACCTTTGGAGAAGATTTCTAAACTCTCTTGCTTATTATTTATTGATTCAGACATGTTTTCCTCATCTCTATTCTCTGTGATTTCTCTGTTCATGGCTGAGTAGTCGCTTGTTAGGTTTAGGGTGTTAGGGAACATGGATTAATGAGCAAGACACAAATAGGATTGTTATTCTTTGATATCTCTATCTATTGATATACTTACTGCTTGTGTTAATTTGGCCATTCAACATCTGCTATCAAGTTTAATCTAATCATCAAAAGTGTTTTAGGTTGCTAGAAAAAGCATAGATAGGCAATTTGTCCTTAGCCAACGAGAGCTGATGTTAAGGCAAATCGTGAACCAATTGAATTTGCTCTTAATGCTTGTCATCAGTCTCTAATCCAAACGATAGTTTAGGTATTAGGATTACTTGATAAATTGGCAGATACCACGACAATGGGTTTATCTAATCTTGTTGTTCAAGTTCTAGATTGGCTCGTATTGTTTTCCTAAATAGTTGTGTAGCTCATAATCCTAAGTATCTGTGAGGGATAAAACTCACTTTCTAATTTAGGTTAGGTTAAGATTGGGGAGAAGACAATCGTGGGCTGAATCCCTTAAGAACTTAGAGAATGAATTATGATTGTATTGATGAATAAGGGTTACAAAGATGATTATGATGAGTACAAAGAATATAATCGAATGATTTGAGAGTTACAATGTGTGTGTAAATTTGTAAAAAGCGTGAATGAATCCAGAGAGAGAGAGGGCTTTTCTCTGATATCCTCCTTCTCCTTAAATAGCTCTCAGCCACGTTTGAAGGATCCTAACCAGCCTCCGAGATTTGCTCCGTGAGTTGGGGGATTCTCAACAGTCTCCTTTTGACCGGGTCATGCGCAACCAGCCTGAGCTACTCCTGTTAGCTCCTTGTAAATGAGGTCCGGAGCTCTCCTGTTAGCTCCTTGTAAATGAGGTCCGGAGCTCTCCTCCGTGACCTGTTTATAAATGAGGTCCTGAGCTCTCCTCCGTGACCTGTTTTGTTGACGTTCCTTCCTTAGCAAAAACAGCCTCCGGCTTCTTTTTGACTCTTTTCTCAAAAGATTAATTGCCAATGGGCTTACAGTGGCCCATAGTCAACTATTATCGTTCTAGCCCATTAGTCTCAGCTAGCGGGCCATATTTGGGCCCAACAGTTGCCCCCAGCTTTCGAGATGAGACCTCTTTTCTCGGAAGCTAAAGCTCAACCGCCTGATCTCTATCTCTTTGTTGAGATAGCGACTATGTCTTCGTGTTCCCAAGACTTCTGCCCAATGGGCTTTCTTTTTATCTTTGTT